>JBAMCP010000953.1:0-31233 GCA_037075105.1 Lissocephala sabroskyi
GTCACATTGGCAAATGAATTAAGTGCCAAAAGCACAACTGAGCCACCCGAAATTGTTTAAACCAGACACACAAACCATCCCAATAGAGAGCAAGATTGTTTCAACGAAACCTCTAGAATTATGGATATTAAAGTGGGAAAAAATCTAAGATCAAGGATGTTGGAATCGGAGTTCATACAGTCAGACAAAGGGACAGGGGCAGAGCCTCAAGGAGAGTCAGAGCCATAAAGAGGATCACAGCTAAGGCAAAAGGCAGAGCCACCCATAAATTCAGAGGCACAGGGAAAATTATAGCCCCAGAGATCCAGCCACAGCAAAGTCAGAGCCCCAAGGAGAGTCAGAGCCACAAAATGGATAACAGCTAAGAGGAAAGTCAGAGCCACTGAGATTATAAGAGCCACCCACCCACAGACAGTGACAGGCCTACGAGGAGAATCAGTGGCACTGGATGAAGGGATGCCTTACTTAGAGAAAAGAACACGAGGAGAGTTACAGGCTCCAGAATCAGAACCTCTTGAAAAATGAATGTTTTAGTTAATAAAAAAAACTAAAGGAGAATCAGAGCATCGATGGAATCAGAACCTCGGGGAGAATCAGAGCCAAATTCAGAAAAGAAAAATGCTGGGTATAAATTAAGAGTTTTTAAAAGAGCATCGAAGATCTCTTAGGATTCTTTTCGGTATTGTTTTAATATTGTTTATCTGGAGAGTTGAAATTTGACTCTTTATGAAAAGATCATTCAAGATCAGACTGAACCTTCTGATCAAATTGAGGATTATAATTGGTATTAAATTAAATGTTCTTTAATTTCTAACAAAATTCTCGTGCTTTAACCTCAAGACCCCAATTAGGGTTCTTATAATAAAAGAAATTCCTAATCAGATCATAAATATAACAAAGCCAACAGTCTGGCGATTTGATTTGCCTGTTAAAGAATTTTCTTTTCTTTTTAAGTAATAAGTTATAATTTTTCGCAGTTAATTAAAAATTGGTCATGGAGCTGACTATATATTTAAAGAGTTCTGCAACAAACTGCACTCAAGATTTATACATTTAAAGATTCGCAATGAATTCCCTTCAAAAGATCATTGTGCTCACTTTCGGCTTTTTTATTTTTCCTCGATGTAGTAAGTTTACGAAATCCTAAAAAAACATCAGACTTCTATATTCTTACTTTATACTTTCTTTCCCAGATCATCCTGTTTGTGCCGAAAGTAAATTTTAAAAAATAAATCTTCAAAATTAAAAAATTCTTGAAGTGTGTACTTCTGGGCTTGGGCTGCAAATATTAAAAGTTCTGTTTAGAGATATGGATTGTGTTATTTAATGGTTTAATTTTAAACCTTATCGAAAGCAAGTAACTCGCAATTTGTTCCCATTTCACGCATCAAAACTTTACACCAAATCAAGGCAGTTAAAAATATTATAGCCGTTGGATTTGCTAGGAAATGAAGTATTTTTTCACCATTCTTATCGCTCTTATTTGTCTGTATATGAGTAAGTTCTCCTTAAGCCAAAAAGAGCTAACTTAACTGGGATTTGTTGGCTTTCAGAACCGCCTTGCTGCAGGCATTCCTGTCCCTTGAATCCCGAATGTAAGGACCCCAGATAGTTGTAGTCTTAAGAAAAAACTGGAAAATGTAAAGCGAATGAAATAAAACGAAAAAAAAGCTGTCAATGCCTCGATTTTTTCATTGATTTCGAAGGCAATCTCATTATGCGTGTGGCACTTAATTAAAAGAGTCTGAAGCCGGGAAAAGCCGGGAATGTCTCGAAAACAAAACAAACACTTTTCTGGCCGCTGGCTGGACAGATGAAAAAAGTAACCACCCCAGCTAGTGGCTCATTTTGCGGTTGCATTGCATTTAATTAAATCATAAATAAGCAGAGAAAGCGACGCAATTAAACAAACATAAAACCAAAGGGACAGCCGCCACCCACAGGCTCGCCCTCGCGTTGCCTTGATGGTCAGTGAAGTGACAACCCTTGTCCATGGGGCGGGGGGCGGTGGGTTAATGCACATAAATAAACCGTAAATTGTGCACTCAAATGAGCGGGCATTGAAATTGCATTTAATTAAGTCAATTTCCTCTGCTCCTCCAGTCACCGTTCCCCGACGACTGTGTGTTTATTTTGATAAAATTCACATTCCGAGTTGGTCAGATTGCGGCTCCGATTGCCATGGCCGTGTGTGGCTGATGATGGCTAACTGCCCGGTTGATAATAATGATATAATGACAATGTCATACGAAGAGGCGCCCCGTCGTCGTTGTTGTTTATTTTAATTACTGAAATTGCATTCGAGTGCCAACTGCCAAATGGCCGAAGCGTTCAAGTTGATGGCGCCCCATCGTGGACGCTGTTGCAGTTGCACTGCCCGCTCTGCTCCTCTTGTTTTGTTAACGTCAACGGCTGTCCAGCTCCCCAACCACAACCACTTCCAGTTTTGTTGTTATTGCTGATGACATGGCTACCTGACTGACCGACCGCCTGGCTGACTGCCTGGCAGGGCCTGGTGCGGCCGTCATTGCATTTTGCTTTCATTTGCGCTTACGTTTGGTTTGGCCAATGCCTTTGGCTGTCCGTCCACCTCTCGGCCTCTCAGCCCCTCGCTTTTCGATTCTGTTGCGGGCCGTGTATCAAAGTTTGTTCAGGTAAAATGCGCCGCGCAAATGCCCGCCCGTCCAATTGTTATGAGTGTCATCATCAGCGTCCAGCGGCAACGACAACGGCCCCAGCAACACGGCCAGCCCGTCCCAGGGCCAGTCAAACATTTGCTCTGCTGCCAACATTATCGATGCTGCTGCCTCGGCCGATGGCTGACGTGGCCACGGCCACTTGGCTGGCCAGTGTACGCGCCTTTTATGCAAACACTCGGCAAACAGAAATGAAAGCATAACATTCGGCGCTGGGCCGCGTAAGACCCACCGACGTCCCCCACTCAATGCAACGGCAAAGTGCAGCGTCAATTATAGTGGAAGCCAACGGAATTTTCCCCCAAATGTTAGAGAATTTTAACGCATTTAAGGCAACTAAAGGCGAAAGGGAAGGGGAAAAGAGAGGGTGCGTTTTGGGTAGGAAAGTTAAAGGATCTTTGCAGGGGATTTAGGCAAAGAGTTTTTTGTGTTTTGGAGAAGAACTGGGAACTCTAGAGGGATCCACAACCAACAGGATTTGGGAAGCAAAAACCCCAATGAATTTTGTTAAGCAAGCTGAGGAAGAATAGTGGGAAAGACAGGCCAACTCTGGTAAGTCAAAAGTTAAGGAACTGGTAATTCTAAAATTGAAAAAGTATTCCCTTCTTATCAAGTAAATATTTGAAGCTTTAACTATGAAAATAATGAGGTAGACGATTTAAGCGGACCCCAAGAAGAGGATAAAGAAACCCTTCTGATTTTTACATATTCCCATGATTAAAATTTGAAACTTCTAAGAAGAGATCTTAAAGTCATTGAAGAAATAACTAAGCCCGAACTCTTTTGTTCCTGTTGGCATAAAAAACCTTTTATTTCAATTTAAAACAAATCAGTCTGTCATTTAAAGCTCTGTACAGTTCTTAAAACCAATCTTTCCCTTCCTCCTTCCTCACCCTTTTCCACTCTCTCAAAAATATCCAAAGTCACTATTCGGCCTTCTCCAAATCAAAGAATTAATTTCCATGTCCATTTAGCCGACCTCAAAGATTTCATTTCCTACCCCCCACAAATTGAGTTCTCAAGGAAGCTAAAACCCTTAACCATAGAGTCGCGCCTTTCAAGTGGTGTAGAGTTTCGATTTTTAAATAATTTTGCACGACTCGGGGAGGTAAACAGAGAGAAGGAAATATGAAAATCGAAAAACCCGAAATGCGCTTTAATTAAAAATTAAATCCCCTTTTGCGCTCATAATTATGAAGTTCTCACATGCTGGCCGCCTCCCCACCCTCACCATCCACCCAACGGACTCTTCAAGAATTCTCACCCTTCCGCTGGCTGGGCGGGGCGTATGAGTAATAAATTTGTAAGCCATTGAAAAGGGGTTGCCAAAGCGAAAGCGACAGCAGCAACCAAAACACCCAAGCAGCCAGGCCAGGCCAGGCTGAGGGGGCGGCGGGCGGCAACGTAATCAGTGAATAATTCAGTTATAAGAAAATAATTTTTCGCCAAACATTAAAAAAGAAAGCAAAGCGAAACAGACAGGCCGCGAGGGCAACCACCCACACACACACACCAGCACACACACCAAAAACAGGCAACAATAACAGACAACGAAATCTGAGCGACGATGGCGCAGGCGGCCGCGAAAGACGACGAAGACGTTTGGCGTCATGTAAATAAGAATTATGAAAATAATAATGGAAAAAGGATTAAGACGCGCGCTGGCAAGCAAACCAACCAACCGAGCAACCGTCACCCACCCGCGGGTAAACGGGGCCAACTTAATGGCTCGCCAGTGGGCGGGGGCGGGGGCATTGCCGGTGATGGTGGGTGCCCCAGACAAAGAGCTACAAAAATGTGGTTACCTCACACACACCACATACACCCAGCTACCCCACCCTGGTGAAAAACGACCCAGCAGAAAATTAAAACATCGCGGACCTACAAAATTTGGGACAGGAAAAATATGGTTTATACAGAAGTTGGATTCCTTTCAGGGTCTTCAATAAGAATTTTCTTTCTTCAACAATTCGAAGCTTAAGAATATTTTTATATAAAATCAAAAGCAATATTCAAATTCTTAGCTTACAATTTCAGTTGATTAGTCGACAAATTAACAGAAATGATCTGGTAAAAAAATATGAATAATTTAGCATTAGGATTGAGATAATATTAATTCAGCTTTTGCCAAATTATTTTAGGCCTGTCAATTTCCTTAAATGCACTTTCTTCAGGAAATTTTTATTATAAATTTAGGTATTGCCAAATATCATAAATTTAGCTGTTTAAATCTGGGGTTCCAGGAATTTTCGGTTCCCATTTCAACGCAGGGTTGCTTCGGTCAAACAGACCCAAATGCAACCCTCAAAGCCTGAGAGCTCAAGAGAGAGAAACTGTACTTCCTTAAAATATAAAATACGGAGTATATTTTTAGTTTCGATTGACCCAAGAAGCAACTCAAAGCTGAGCTCCTTTGCATCGACTGAGCTGTCGATCTGTAATGGCAAAAAGATTAAGATGCCGTCACCCGCAGCGAACAGAGGACAGACAAAGCCACCCCCCGTCCCCCGCTCATTCTTCTACCCTCGGCCTCAAAAAAGAAAGCCATCAGAGGCAAGAACATCGTCGGGTTTCTCTGCCTTCATTGGCAGTTAAAAAGGTTATAACTTTGGCCGCCGCCGCGTATGTTGTGCTCACCGCAGGTTGCAGACCCCTGAACGTCCGGAGGGTGAGGCTGGGGGGAGGGTAAAACCCACTAAGCCCACACGACATGCAGTCGCGTATAATTATGGCATTTTTCCAGTATGCTCGCGTAGTTTTCTGAATTTAATTACTGCCGCTCTTTTGCTCTTTTGCATGAAATATTGAAGAAGAGGGCGCGCTGGCTTTTGGGTCTTCTTGGAGAAGGAAAAACTTGGCTGATTGCCATTTTGGTGCATTTTTAATGCCACCACACATAGGCAAGCCTGACCGCCGGGGCCCGCCAGCGACGACACCTGGCTGATTTATCACCAAAGACGCGACAATTTCCCACCCACCCGCGGAAAACTTGTTAACATTTTAGGCATTTTGGTTTTGTTTTGTTTTTCCCGCTGCTTTCTTTCTCGAGTTTTTAATTTCAATTTTCTACTCGACACACAAATTTCCCAGGGTGGCAAAACGGAGGGCAGCACACAACCTGTGGCCGTGTAATTGTCTTGTTGGAATTAATTTTTATTTTTTAGGCTTAGACTTTTTGCCAAAAGACTCACTCGCTGGTCCTTGGGGCTGTGCTGTCTCTGAGGTGTGAATCCTGGCAATTATATTCCTCGCAATGGCTTTCCTACTTTGCGCATTAAGCAATTATAATTTTTGCTTTTCACAATTTATAGCCATTTTCAATTTTATTTATATCCCTCGTCCTGGCCGCTTTTTGCGGAGGGCGCAGTTTGTTTCACTTTACGATTTTATTGCTTTCGTAGGAAAAGTGAAAATTACTTGTTTTGGGTGGGCAGACAGTTTCGTCTTTAATTAAATAACGTGAGCAAGATTTACAGCGTGTTAATCTCAAAATAGCTTCAGGCCACGAGACAAATTAAACAATCGAAATAAAGACGCAAAAGGGAAATTCATTTACCATAAAGTAATGAAAATCTTATTCATTTAAGAATGCAATTGTGGCATTCTTATTAATCCTTATTAAATATTGCAATTTGAGAATAAATTTTAAAGTGAAATTCAGTTAAATTTTGACGAAATATTAAAAGGATTAAATGAGAATTTAAGTGACTCTTAGATAAAAAATTAAAGTCTACAATGTTAAAGAAGGAAAAGTAACTAGAATCTCCGAGTTTCTCTTAAAATCTGCAGCCAATTAAAGAGATGCTCAGATTCCAAACTTAACTCCAAATAGAGTTGGGGAGGAGGGAATATCGGAGTGTTTTTTTTGGCTTCTAGAACAAAATGATCTCCATTCAGAGTGAAAATTGTTGTTCCTTTGAAGAAGGTTCTCTAATATAGGAGGATTTATTTGACTTTCGAAGCACACAGAGCAGAGAAGGATTTAAAGTTCCTCTTCTCCTTTCGGGGAAAAAATTGCTGTTCTCTCAGAAAAAGTTCTCTAATATCGGGGAGCTTCCTTTATCTACCAGGGCAAATGGAACACAAGGGGTATACAAAATCTGATCTTCCAAATGGAGTCAAAATTTCTGCTCTTTCAGAAAAGGGTTTCCAATATCGGAAAACTCTTTTGAAGAAGAAGGAATTGAAGTTCCAGTCCTCTTTTCAGAGAGAATATTGAGACTTTTTACAAGATGGTTTCCCGAATAATCCAATGTATTATAACTCCAGAAAACATTCTTCTACTTACGCGACATCAAAAAGCGCAGCCCATAAAATCTTAAAAACCAGTGAACTGAAATGCCAGACGATTCCCCCGGCCCAGCGATTTATCACTCATTAATAGCGCGAAAGCCATTCCCACATATGAGTTCCCCTGTCATACGATATTTGCCGCTTATCAAACACATGCCATTTGGGCGATATTCTCACATTAAAAAGCCGACGAGAGGGCAAAAGAAAAGCCAACGAAAATGCGAAAAAGATAAACATCAAAAGTGACTTTTCAACTGTGCCATAAAAATTGATATCCCAAATGCTCCTGATTCCCCGAAAATATTTTTCAATAATTCAAAAATTCATTGCATAGACACGGCAAGCCAACCGACCGACCCACCGAACGGGTGGCTTCTGGCGGTTTGGGGTGGGTTGGATTACCTTTTTCTGCCACGTACATAATCTGCCAATAAAAGTAAATCAAAGGCAGTCGACTGATGCGCTGTCTCTGGGAAAGAATAGAAACCTCCTCCTCCTTCCCCCAAAAGCCACTTGAATTGCGTGCGTAAGAGGCGTTTCCTGTTTTAAATTGAGGTACACGGCCACCGATATGGATATGTGGAGGCGGCTGAGCCATCAATGCCAAATTCTTGGATGTGTTTTTTTTTCTTTTTGCCCATAAATTGCCCTCGTGTGGGTGTGGTGAAAAGTGTAATTTTAAAAAGTCATAATCGCAGATAAGTGCGGTCTCAAATTGCCCAACTGACTGCCGGGTGGACTGGGCTATTCATTACAATGCCAACCAGCCAGCCAGCCAACGAACGACCGACTTATAAGGGCGGTTATATTTCAAAAAGCCATCGAGCCACACACACGCCCCCTGACTTTCCCCCGAAAGTTGCCTATAATCTGTCCGAAAAGCCCACACATTGCCGCCCATTCGGCCCACTCGACTCCTCTTTGGATTTCTGTGGCACAACCGATTTACCGATTTCTGCTGCCTTTCCCATTGTTGCCGCCGTGATATATGTAGGTATTAAAAGTTATTGAAAAAACTGCTGACAAAAGAAGTATAAATATTTACGGAAAATACTATTTGAGAAGGAAAAAACCGTCAGACATCACAAAGACCGACAGCCGGCAAGATGAACGCAAGCTTCGGGGATGAGAGGAATGCAAATTATTGGCCTTTGAAGTTGAAGCAGTTCAAGGAGGTGAGGGGGCGGGTGTTTGCCAATTCATCTGCGGTGAATTTAAGTCACAGATTAGAAGATTTGCTGAGAGGATTTTACGAATTGAAAACGTAAGAAAAAAGGGAACTGATGAGATCTCTTTTCAATGTGCAAGACGAGAAGTCGTGGTAATGGGAGAGGTTTCAATGAAGACTTTACTGGAAGAGGAAGAGGCATCAATAGATACCTTAATTTCAGGCTTCATTCTTACTTACTTACACTTATGATTAATCTACAACCCAACAAAGTCAAAGGAATTTTCACACCAAACTGCCATGTTTTTTCGGTCAATTTTAAGACTTTTAAATCTCGAGAACATTCGCCTTATCAGAATGACAATTCTTTTCAATTTACCCTGTAACCAAAAATACAAAGGTCTTATAAGTTTGGGAGAATATAATCTCCTTAGACTCACTTTCATTTTGCTTAAAAACACAAGAAAATAAAATCTAATCAAGCTCATTTATCAGTCTGCCTTTCTGGATGATCTGGGATCACACAGATTATTACAGATCTTTATTAGAGAAGAACCGAACAGAATAGAGAATATAATATACGAGTATATTTTCCGCGATTTGTGATAAGCTAAACAACCACAAACTGAGGGAAAGTGGGAACAAAAAGAAGACATTTGAGGACAAAAAAGAACAAGAAACTGGCGGCGATTGGGGATATAAAAAAGGAGGGTCAAAATGACTGATTTTCAATTCTAAGATTCTTAGATTCAATAATAAAGAGTTAGCACCTCAATTTCCAGTCTCTTGGTAGCCTAAAAGAAATAAAAATTCATTTACCGACCCTTTTTTAACTACGATCCGAATAGATCTTAAACTGCCATTATAACTCCGTCAAATCTAGACCTTCTTAGATTCCTTAAGTTCTTCCATATTTCCTAATGAAATCCTGATTGATCGCTCTGAAGAGCGAACCTATCGGATACCCCAAAAATAAGGCAAAATGCCTCCCAAAATTAAATGACAAAATTCAGCTTCACCTTCCGCTGCTTCGAACTTCCATTTTTCTAAAACTTTGCTGTGGGTCCAGTGAAAATCCTAGCAATTTGACCCAGAGGACCTTCGCTTGGCCCTAAACAAACATAAAGCGCTGGCAGGCAAAGTGGCAAATAAAATGCACCTGGAGGCCCAATTCGGCGTCCGGAAATCAAGGAAAACACGCAAAACAATTATTCTTAAGATATCTCAGCGGCAACATTAAAAACCAATTCCAGTTGAGCACAACTCGCCGCGGCCCCCAGCGCCCTCAGAAGCCCTCCCCAAAAAAACCCCCCGAAGGTAACCAGCTAAAGAGACATTACCAGGCTACCTGCCAGTTAGGAAAATCAAAGGAAGGCGTCGGCCATCCCAGCCCCGCCCTCACGCGTGCAGACAATCAACTGAATAAACAAAAAAAAAAAAAAACAGCCGCCCGACCGCCAAAAGTCGCTTTCGAAACTTGCGACATGGAAAATAATGTCACCCTGCCGTCTTGTTCTTGGGATTTTTCTAACGAATTTTTGTGTCAACGCCGCATGTTGCCCTGCAGGACAAAGCGGTAAGCCCGCGGGCTACTCGGCGAGAAAAAAAACAACAGAAATGGTTAAGGAGGGAGGACGATGGGCTGTTTTGTTATTGCGACTCTTGTAGCTTTTAAAAGTTGACATTCTTTGTGCGTTGCCGCACTCGCCAGGACATGGTCCTTAATGGCAAGCGCCGAGGGCAACAGGCTCTGCTTCGGCTTCCCCTCCTCTTCCGCTTGATAATTGTCACCGTGGGTGTCTCTCGTGTTGTCCTTTTGGCTGGAGGCTGTGCTCGGCGCGCTGTCAAGTTGAAATGCCAAAACGTTTAAACGCAAATTGCGGCAATTAAAAAACGCGGCAACTTTTTATGCAATTGGCGCCTGATGCCCAACAAGCTGATAGGCATTCAAAACTCAGCCAGCCAAAAGGGAAATATGAACAGACCGAAATTCACAACAAAACCCACCGAATGAATGGCGAGGAGAAAACCAATTTATATGCAAATCTTTGGCCCAGGCCAGGAGGGCTGCTCGACTCGGCGACGGGTTTGGTTGGCTGGCTGTTTCGATTGATGGATTTCATTGCATTCGTTTGGGCATGAAATATGTTTTTCCACAGAGTCCCCGGCATTTAACCCTTCGCTGGCCGGCCGAACACAAAAAACACAAAAAACTTGAACAACAAATTCCCCACAAGCTTTGAATTATGCATGCGGTATAGAAATTTGTTTTCATTTTTTTTTAAATGAATCGAGTTTAAAGTGCCAAAATCATAGAACAAAGTTTACAACACACAAAAAACAGAATTTGAATATCAAAGCGTTCAAAGTTTTACACCGCAAAAAGCACAAAATTCATCTAAATTATAATCGAAATTTAAATTAATATTCGTACAACAAGGAGAGCTCAAAATTGGGCGAGATGAATAAAGGACAGCAAACCCTTTACCGCCGAAGACTGACTGAGTATTTTGAGAATATCTTTTCTATTTAAAGGTTAAGGAATTTTCGGAACATTGGAACAGATTAGATTTCTCTTCTATCTTAATTTCTACTTTAAAATCTTTCAATATCCAAGAGAAACTAACCTGTTCTCAGCCAAAAAAGAATTATCCTTTAATTAACAAGAATAATTCAACCATTATAATAATTCCCATTGAACCGCAAAATCCTCAATTCTCTTCCACTAGCAGATTAAATAGAAACTCCTCCCTGAACTTTTTACAAACCCGTTTCAAAGTTGCTTAGATTTTTGGTTAATTCCACAACCATTCGTAAAATTAAATAGGCTTTTTAGATTCATATTCCTTTTTAGTATTCATGCTTATTTTGCGAGTCATGCTCGGCGGTCCCTTCGTTTAACCAAATTCAGGTTAGTTTCGTTTTCCGATTTAAAACAGAAATTAATAATTTAACACTTTTCGGTGAATGAAGTCGACAGGCAACCAACCAACCCGTCTAACCCAGTGGCCCAGGAGTCCGCAGGACCCAACCCCCAGACAACCTGAGCTTCGTTTATTTAAATTTAAATCCTCACATATGAAGAGTTTCGTGCCTGCTCATTTAATCTTAATTAAAAACCGGTTTTTCGGGTTTTCAACTCCAAAAATTATACAGCCTCTCATGTGTGTGCGTTGAAAACTGTTGCGTTTTATTGCCTTGACGGTGGCCGAGATTTGGTATTCATCATATTTCTGATTTATTCAGTGGCCAAATGGGCACGCGTATTTATAATTACACACAAGCGAACCGAAAGGAATCCCAGGCCGAGTAGTTTGCCATATAAGAAATGTGAAAAGGAGCCCACAAAATCCCTCGGTTCGCGCTAATCCTGCACATAAGGATGCCGAGCGAAGGGGTTGTTCCCCGTTTATTCAAACGAAAATTCTTTGTTTTGTTATTATTAAAATCGAGGCTAGCCGATAATTCACGGTTGAATGTAGAGGGTTAATTGTAGTTATCTTTGTGAGAAAATTAAATAAAATAAAGGTAATCATTCAAGCTTCATAGACAACCAATAAATCCATAAAATCTCTCGTCTTCCCTGCCGGAATTTATGCTGGCTGAAAAACAATTAAAATGCGGCCGTTCTCCGCTCAAAATTCCCCATATCCTCCCCACCCCAAGCCCCAACCATTGTCTCACTTCATAAGCATGAAATTGCCTTCCTTTGCCCCACGCACACGCTTTACCACCCAGAGATAGTCGAAGGTATTATTGTTATCAACAGGACATGCAACCGGCGAACCATGTGAATGGGGGCCAAGCCACCCAAGAAATCCACAAAATGAACTCAAATGAAAAACGAAGAAAAACAAATTTCCAACAAAAAAAAACCGCCACGGAAGAGAGAATAGAAAAGCCGAAAATCCAGAGGGTGGGTTTTTGGTTTGCCTTTTTTGTGTGTGTGGCTTGTTGGGCTTCTCCCCGTTGGCAGATAGGGCCCTGTAATTGTATCAAAAGCATATTTTCCATTCTGGTAGAGCGAATTTTATGCTTTTTCAATAAACATTAACCGATTTTGGTATTTTTTCATAACTGCGGCTGGCAAAACAACAACAACAACGGCAACGTGTGCCCCGCCGAGGGGAGAATAGAAAGAGTCGCTCCTGAAAAGTATGCTATGCTTTTGTGCGGCAATCATTCATGCGTTCATTATTTCATAGACTCTTTGGAAGGGGGCGGGGAGGGAGTGGCACGCCACACACACGAAGTTTAAATATTTTTTTTATTTTTACGGCAATCAATGAGTCGGAAATATTTTCGTTTAATATTTTGCTATTGGCTGTTTGCCTCCCCGCCGCTTTCTTTGTCGTTTTTTCTTCAAAAATATTTTTAATTTAGCATGAAATTAAAGGGCATTTGAAATAAACAAAATCGCCTCAAGCAGGACAAATGCAATGCTCTAATTTCTATTTAGCCTGGGGAGTTTCTTTTTTAATAGTGGCTTGGATTTGGACTAAAATAATGCCAATAGATCTAAGAAAGCTTACTTAAAATAAGAAATAAGAAAACATTTCGAAAATTTCAAATAAAAACTGGTGCTAATGAGCTCAGAAATCTCAAATTTTTAGCCCCAATAAAGAATTATAAATTGACCCACAGATCCTCAGAATCACTAACTACATTGAGCATTGAATGCTCAATGCTCGATGGTCGAATGAGAAAAACAAGCCAAAAATTATACTCCTACTTCCTCCTCTGTCCTTTATTATCACCAAAAAAATTTCCATTCTGTTCCTCTGCAAACGACAGAAGACTCTTTGTAACTCACACTAATTACAGCCGAAGGTCTGAGCGTTTGGCGGCATCGATTTTGGTTTCAAATTTCATTCGCTTTTGTTTACACAAAAATTATGTTTAATGAGCAAGGAGAACAGCAAACCCAAGGGGCGGGTCTGTCCAAAACACAGAGAGAAGCCGGGCCCGAGCCCAATGAGGGTTGGCAAAATGTAACGAAACTGACAATTATAATTACAAGGTCTTAAGTTTTTCCTTTCATAAGAATTATTATTTTAATTACAGAGTCGCAGCGGCCGATAAAACTGGCAATATTACGCAATTGAAAGGAATTTCGCCATCGCCTCCTACAAGCAAATTATGGCCAGCAATAAAAACCCAAAGCGACACATCATAAATCGTTCGATTCGGACTGTTGTTTGGACAACAATAAACTTTACGATTCGCTATATAACAGCCGGAAATGCAATGCATTCGCAGCAGAAAAAAAATCATAATAATCAACTGACATAATCAGGTTTTATGGCCACGGCGAAGTCAACCGAGTCAACTGACTCGGCGGCAGTCCAATCATAACTTTCGTCATATGGCCAGCGTTTTATTTTCGCACGTTGATAATTTTTATTTGCCATTTGGCCAAAAGAAGCGACCCGGACGAGTCCTGCCCGCTGGCGATAACTTTCATCGTCCTCTGCAAATAAAATGAATTTCTCCGCTCTCCGCACTCCGCGTCGAGGTTGTTGTAATAATCATTTATTTAATGCGGCCCCACATTTATTATTTCCCTTGACCTTTTTTCTGTCCTGGCCGTTGAGAGTTGTCGTCTGGCGTCTCCGGCCAGACCCTGATGGGATGATGGTCAAAGTTAGATTGGACACTTGCGCAATTTGCTCCTAATGAATCTAATTGAGTTTACCAAGTGCCTGGGACACATTACATTAACTTGATGTTAATTTTGTGGTCGCTTTGACCTTGATATTTGATATTTCCAAAAGAAGAATTTCGCCCAACTAACAGTCAGGAAGAAATGAGACTAAAATATGACCAAGGTTCAGTTTTTTTACCCTTACCCTTTCTACTTTTATAACTTGATTTACCCCTCGAATTGTAAACATAATCATACCGAATCTAACCCCCAAACTTGGGGCAGATCAGATCCATTTTTTCTCATCGCAGTTTAAATAAAACCCGATTTCAAGCTTTTCCTTTCGGTTTATTTCAAAGCACAGAATCAGCATAGAGGATGTGGACATTTAGGACAGCAATAGGGCTCTTGAAAAAAAAGGATTTTAGAATTTCTAAGCAATTTAAAAACTACAAAAGGAAACTTACTATTCGGTAAATAAAAGCCTCTATTAGGGGCCAATGAAAGGTAGCCCACCAGCCAAATTATATAAAAAACGTAATGCATCTTGTCTAGCAAACCAACAGTTCTTAAATAAATTGACCTATTTTCTTGTAAGCCGTTAAAGCCTCCATAAATATTAAAGAACAAATCAACGTGAAATTTCAATGAAAAATCATTTACAAAAGCCCAACGCCTGATTTATTTATAATTATGAAAAAAGGCTTCGCTTTCAAAAAATAAATACACTCAATTAGCACAGAGGATGTGGACATTTGGGGCAGCATAGAGGTCCTAAAAAATATCCGATTTTTAGAATTTCCAAGCAGTTCAAAATCTACAAAATAAAACTTACTGTGCGGTAACCAGAAATCTCTATTTTGAGCCGATGATAGGGACACCAGAACCAGCCAAATTAAATGAAAACCCGCGAGCATCTTCCAAGCGAACGTTCTTATTCAAAGTGGCCTACGTGAACCTCAAAAAGAATTACCAAACAAACTTATACAAGTCTATAATTGGCATGAGGAATCGGTTACGAAAGGAGGCCAGCAAATTGATATGAAATTCCCATTTCAGCTGTTCGTAATGAGGTCGCTGGGAACAAGTGGCTCATTTGGCTAACAAACTAGTTGAGGGCACAAATTAGCCGGCAGAAACAATTGGCATAACGGGATAATTATATGACAATCCTGACCGCATGATGAGGCACAAAAAGGAGCGCACAAATTGTGTCGTCATGTCGGCAGAAATGTAATTAGCCGGAGGCTAAAACAGAAAAAGCTGTCAACGGGCCCAAAGGATAAAAAACACACAAAAACAATCAACAATCGGCAATTCGATTTTGCGGTTAAGCCCAAGGGAGGATGGCAGGGTTGACAGGCAGTTGACCGCAAAAATATGCCAGCCACTTAACCGAATTGAAACATCCAAAAAGCCGCAGTCCAATGACAAATAAAGTCTCTTCAGAGTTAAGAAAATAAAACCAAAAAACTTTGCATTTATTTTCAGTTCTTTAACACATGGGATGCGGGCATCTGGGGCAGCAATGCGGCTCTAAAAAAGACCGAGAGACAGGCTAGAATTTTATAATGGAAGGCGGAGGATTCGACTTACTCTCGGGCAAAATAACTCCCAGAACTCTAGAACCTAATAAACTAAATATTAAAAGAGCAAAGGCAAAACCCGAACGCATTTCGTTGCGTTCAATTTGAGATTATAGACTGGAAGTTTGAATATTTTCCATGGTCGTTATTAATTTAATTTACCGCCTAATAAATTAAATAAAATTGGCATTGCAAATTTGTTCGATGCGGAAATATCAACTTTGTCGGGGTTTTTGATCTCCCAAGATTGTTTTTGAGGGAATGACATAGAATTTCAAAATATAAAATCGAATTACTTGAAAGTTGAATATTTCCATATAAAATATAAAAGCCCAGTAGTTGCCAATTTAGTTAAAAAATTTAGAGAAACTTCAGCCTAACAAATTTAGAAATAATACAAAATATCAGCCATTCATTTTGTTTAAAATTCTTTTGATTATAATTATTTAAATTTCAAATCAATTTTAGGTTAAATTTAATAGAATAAATGTCTTTTTCAATTCTGAAATTCAGCTGAAGTTTTTATCAATTTCCGGAATTTTATTTAAGACAGAATTTTTCAAGACTCTAAAAAGAATTCCCCAAAGGTTTCCCAAAAAGAAAAAGATTCCCACTAATCAAATTTTATTCGGATTTCGTACTATTTTCCCAAGAAGATTTATTCAAAGCTATTAGGAGCATGAAATATACACATCGTTCTCCGACACCTCGGACAGCAATTAGGCCCTTGAAAAAACATAAAAAATTCAAAACTTTAACAAAATCCCAAGAACAAAAAAGGAGGCTTACTTGGAGGAAGAATAATTTCAAGAATGAGAAAAATTATAGGAAAATTTAAGCGCATTTCATTGAAGGCTTTGAGGCTAAGGTATTTTAATGTTTTGGATGGCAAGCTGGTTAAACCGAAACTAAAGAATGCGGAACATTGGATTGGCTGAGAGATGGAATTTAAAATTTCCCAACGCTTTTAACAATCAAAAACATTTTCTTAATTTAACGCTCATTTACTTTTAATTCCTTTTTTTCAAGACACTTTAGGTACACAAAGGATGTGGGCATCTGGGACAGCAAAATGGTTCTTGAAGAAATCAGGGTGTTAGAATCTTTTACTTGATATAAAAGTCAAGAATCAAACTTACTATTCGGTATAAAGACGCCATGAGTGGTAAACGTTAAGTAACCAAGAATTAGCAAAATTAAAAGAAAACCCGATCGCATTTCCCTACATTCACTTTCAATTGAAACTTGACATCGACAGGGAGTGTCAAAATGCTTGCCACAGTCCTACACAATTTAATTTTAACTTAATTGCCATGAAATTGTTAGTGAAAATTCATTCGATGCGATCTTAAAACAAAAACAAGAACTTTTCTTAGCTTTCTAAAGCCTCAAAGTTTTATTCACTTCAGTTGATCAAGACAAAGAGTTGTATGGAGAATCCTATGAATACCGAGATCCGAATTTTATAAGAAGATTTAAGGAACCACAAAAAATAGCTATTTTATTTGAACAACAGAAAGAACTTCTCAAGAAATCGTTGTACCAAAGCCAAAGTTGATTGACATTAAGAACAATTTTTTCTTCGAAGCTAATTTTAAAAGATTTAAAGATTTAAGATGTAGAATTTCATTAGTTCAATTAACAACTTTCTTATATATAGAATACCAAAAAAATAACTCGAAGAACTTTCTTTCAACTTTCTTATAACAAGAATGAAAAAAAAAAACCCTCGATTTGTATCTGCTCCTGCGATCGACTGGCCGTTGCAGCCTTTTAGGGCGGCAATTAAATAAACATTAAATGTCAGCGACTTTGGGTGAATAATTTCAATAAACCGAACAACAAAATCGAGTCTAAAACCCAAAGCCGTCCAAAGGCTGAGGAGAAACAACGGCAAATATGGGAAAGGTGCTTCGGTTGGCCAAATACTTGCGGTCGTTTTAAACAAACCGCAGGTGTTGCATTCATTCTGTAGCTTTGCATTAATTATGACATGGCCGGTGGGTGGCAGTGGGTGTGGCTCAACTATTTGCCACACTTGTGACCGCTCCCAACCGTTCGCTGCCCCCACCCCCCAACGCTCCCTCCCTCTCTCACACTCTCTTTCTCTGTCATCCTCTGTGGGTAGTACGAAAATTGTAGCATACTTATGGGCTAAAGTAATTTTATTGCCTTTTGGCAGGCGGCAACTACGTGCTGCCTGGGAAGAGTTGCCTAGACGTGAATGAGGACTCACCGTCCTTGCTGCCATTCGAGAGTCTGTGCCGTCGGTGTGTGTGACCCGTAAACTTTGCAGTTTCTTTGTGTGGACTTAGCCCGACTGTTTTTTTGAAGAGCAAGGACGAGAGGGGGTCCTAGACCATCGCTGTAAGTTTGTTGCTGTTATTATTTTAGTTTTTCGTCTAGCTGAGGGAGGAGAGACGGCCAACGGGAAACTATTAAATTTCTCCAGGGATCCACTTTGGATCACCAAATTTTAATCGATTTATTAAAACCACAAACGCGAAAAAGCCGAGGTGGAGGGAAAGTTTCAATTGCCAGCCAATCGAAGCCTTTAATTTGGTCTGGACTTGAAATTTGTTAGTCGAAGGAATCCTTAAATTTAGGACTGAAATCTTCTTTATATAAAAGAGGAAGTATTCTTTTAACTTTCCCCTCACTATTTGTTGTTTGTTTGACAATTGAAGTAACCCACTCGACTTCTGGAGTTCATCATTCATTCGTGGCCCGAATTTTACCCAGCCCCGAAGTACCCTTAATGTCTAGACAAAGCCTCCAATTACCTTATCCGATTACACGAAGATTTGCTTGACGAAGTGTTGGAGTGGCCAACCCAGCTGACCCGTTCGGTCGACCCAACCCGCCCCCCACTCCCCAAAGGAGGAAAAATCTTCATATTACTCTTGTACCCTTTGGTCTTTTCCTCTGGCCCGTTGTTGATATAATTTTGTACCCAAAAAGGAGAAACTCCGGCTGACCCCCAAAAAAACAAAACCCCATGAAACTCGCAACTCTCGCAATGCAGAAAAGGAGTAGAAAGCACTTAAGTGCCCGGTAGCTTGGCTCGAGGTTTTAATTGAAGTGCAACAACATTCCCCCGGGTGGGTGTGTCGTTTTTCAAGCAGGTGTAAAGTTAAATCATAAAATGAAATTAAAATAAGCCCGGCGCTCCAAAAAAATTAAGTAGAGGACAAAAAAAACAACAAAACGGAGAACGTAATGAAGTAGAACTGGCAACCCAGAGGAGCAGGAAAAAAAGGATTAACTTCGGTCTCTGGAGAGAATGAATGACTCTGTGAATTTTAAATTTCCCACGACGAAATTAGCCAGAAATTATATAAATTTGGGATTATATGAAGCAAAACTTTCCAACTCTTCCCAGAGAATCTAAAAACTAACTGAGATTTTTTTAAGGTTTTATTTGAAACCCTTAAATCTCTAGGAACTCGGGCTGCCGGGATGACTCCTCTATATAATTTATTTCGCACAAGAATTCTCCTTTATTGCCACTCTTTAACTCCTAGCCAAGCGCCGCCTCTCGACCGCTTCTCGTTCTCAACAAGGTTTTTTGTCATATTACAATATAATTTATTAAAATTCTTATTTACAACAGCCACAAGCTGGTGTGCTGGTGGTGGAGAAGACGCCGGCGACGACGACGTTGCATAGCAAAAAAGGACAGACGGCAAAAGGATATGAAAAAACCCCAGCGAAAAGAGATGGCGGCCAGCATGTACCGTTAGTTAAAAAGGGACAAATGCTATCAGTTTCATGGTGCTCGGTTGTGGTTAAAACAAAAGCGACTCGTTAGTGTTGAATTTTTAATAAAAACTCGTAAAGTATGAGAAAAATGCCGAACCAAAGACACGCGAATGAAACAGAAAGATGCCCAACTACCAAGAGAAAGAAAGAGAGAGACTTATTGTCTGGGTGGGTGGGAGGAAATTACAATATGTAGAATTTTTCACTACATAATTTTGTTGCCTTTGGGCTGTCGCCGCATTTGCCAAGGGGTCGGCCACGTAATTGCCGTTGATTATATGACTGCGATTTTTATTGAGCAACCCCGAGAAGCCGCCAGCCGAAGCGGAGAGTTCGTCCCCCCAAAAACCGGCTAAAAGCATTCGGGGCCATGGGTCAATATGGTCAATATGCATTTGCATATGAAACGCAATCAAAACGCCAAAATAAACGGTCAAGAGTCAACAAAATGCCGACCCAAGTCAAACACACCCACCCAGACACACGCACGATGCCAACGGAATCGACAGACAGAAATCGCCCTGGGGTCGATACAACACCTGGAAAATTTGTTCATTTCAAAGCCGAAAATCAACGCCACACCAACACACACCCACACACACGGACTGCACGTCACCTCCCACAACGGGGCGAAAAAGGGAAATGAAATTGTTTGCTTTCGGGTTACGCCCCAGTCAAAATGCCAGCGATTAAAGCCCCGGCCAGAGTACAGTTATCGACGGAGAGAATTGAGGAATTCTTATCGAATTGGTGATATCAGTCGAGCGATAATTTGAGGCTTGTCAGCCTGCAAAGCCGTTGGTCTTAATAGAGCCCTTGAAAATACTTGAGACTTTCGAGAACTTCAAAATATCGGACACTCATTGGTTTCCTGCGAAGGCGTAAAAGATAGACGGCTAAGTGGCTTACGAAAGAGCGGCCGTGATATCATCGACATTTCCATATCACAATGAAAAAACTAAAATAAAAGAAAGCTGACTTCATGATCGAACTACTTCCATTTATTTATAGCCCAGGTTTTTAATAAAATTCTAAATAGATTTGCTTTAGAACACTTATACCCTTTCTATAACATCCCAAATACACCTTAAGCCCCTTTCAATTCAGTGTAGAGGGTATAAAAATATTTAACGATCAATATTCGAAGATTAAAGTGATATAAGCTGATTTCATTAGAAAGACCTTCGTTAATCTGTTTTGGAATACGAAACTAAACGATTATACCCCATTCTATTAATTAAAAGCTATGGGGTATAAAAATATATTTAATCAATATTTTAAGATTTTAATTAGATAAATTTTCATTTGGGTCGTTCAGACAGATGAACAGCAAGACAAACAGACAGAACTAAAACAATTCCTACCCTCACCTCCTCTAACTCCTTAATGAAAACAAACCCAATATACCCCTTACCCTCGCCGTTAGGGAACACGATTCCATACTTTTTTCCCCCTTTATCAAACGAAGAGAACTGAAACAATTCTTTTACTCCATTTACTCTCCCTAAAAACCAATATACCCCTTACCGGCCACCGTTAGGATACAGGGTACAAATTACGATACGATCTTTTTATCGGTATTGAGAAAGCGTTAAGCTCAGCGATCGGCTGCAAAGTAACGTTTTGATTTCATTCATACAACGCCATCGGTTTGTTAGAACTTTTAATTCCATTGACCGCTGATAAAGCCAGCGCGACAGACATTCAGTCAAAGCTTCGACTTCCCTGCGTGACTAACACAATCGAAAGTTATTGCCCAGCCAGACGATTGCGCAATATGTTGATAAAAATATATACAAAACTAATAACTCTGGGGGCGGCTATATTTCTAGATGTCAGTATAAACGATCGGCGCACACACCTCTGACAAACAGCTGCACGAATCGCTGGGGTGTTGAGTAACGATTGAGAGAATTTTGTAAGTTAACCTGGCTAACGGGTATTTGTTTGAGCTTAAATTGAGGGGGAATACTGGACCAGATTCTTGGTATTTCAATTTATTAATTGCTGCTCGGTTGGTCGGCTGATTTTGACAGAATCAATTATTGAGGTAGTTCCACTTGGGACCGGAAAAGGGTTGCAATTTTACAGTTACATATTTACTATAATATGTGTAAAATTATATAAACTCAGACGCTGCTTGGAGAGACTTGGCTACCTGACATGTTACGCGGCTGCCGTCATCGCCGCCCGCGAACAATTTTAATTGTTTTTCGGAGGGCCCCAAAAATGTACGTATGGAGCAGCCACGGAATTTCAAAATGAGTTATTAACACGACGAGAACGTCGTTGCCGCTGCCGAAATGTTTATCCAGCAAATGCGCATCATGTCATTTATAACCAGGACAAAAGGCCGAGAGGCGGGGACAGGGCAAAGGCGTGAGCCTTTCAGGGATCACAGGCCTCCGACTGTCTGACAGCTCGTGGCAGGAATTCCTGTCCTGTTCGGGGTGGATTCGGCCTGGGCTGGGTTAGGAGTAGTGAATGTTTGTCTTAATCTTTGATTTTTGTTTTTTGGGCAAATGTAAACGACAGGAATTAATTTAGATAAATGATTTCTCAAGTGGCTGGCAGCCCCGCTTCGCCTCACAGACGATTTGCTGGCTGTCAGTCATGGCTGGGGATGGGGATTCCCCCCGGTTGATCCGTTGGGCGCGTTTAGGCGTGGCAGGCGATTTGGGGGACCGCCAGCGTCAAATTGTTTTTGCAAACAAATTTTCGTATTGAAATTTGATTTATTTGTTAATTTGTTTGTAATGAATTTTCCAGTTTGGTCGACTGCACGCAGGACTTTCCCGGTGGCCTTTAATTGCCTGCGTCTGGCATTTGGGTTTGGGTAGTCGGACGCCTGGACAGACGGTCGGTTGGGTGGTTGGAAATGTTTCCTTTGCTCGCATCATTTGCTTAGCTAATTTTCTCAAGACCAGAAAACCTTCGATTTGCGTTTCTTTAATTCCTTGTGCTTTCGTTTGGAAATCCAACGATTGAGTAATTGAAATTTTCTTCTTACTGGGAGACGGGGAGAAAGTTTTCTTTGTGGGGTTTTGAAATTTAATTAGTGTAAGAAGAGAAATTTGAATATAATCTGGGTCGAGTCAAGGGTCAAATTAAAGAAAGCTTTCAAATAGCAAAGCCTTTTCTTCCCATTTAAATTATTCACTAGAAAATCAAGTAAAATTGCTTGACTGGTTAAAGAAAAGAAAAAGAGATTTGAGCGAAAGCTTTCAAATAATAAAGCGCTCTCTTTCCATTTAAATTATTCACTAGAAAATCAAGTAAAATCGCTTGGTTGATTTAATTTTAATTCAGTAATCTTCACGTGACTCACGAAGCGGCTCTCAGGCTCTTCATTTCAGTCTCTAATGGATTTATTTCTACGACTACAACTACGAGAACTACGGAGGTAAGAATCCTGAGAGGGAACAAATTCACTAGACTAAAACAAGAATTTAAAAGCCGACCAGTTAGTTGGCTTTCTTGGCGTTGTTTTCCTCCTTTTCGGCCAGGATGTTGGCCACAAAGTCGGGAGAGGACGAGCCCGACTTTCGGGCATAGGCCACCACCAACTTGTAGGGGGAGATGAATCGATGGAGATTCTCAGGCAAATGAGCAGTTGATTCCTCCAACAGATTCATAGAGGTTATGCCGGCTATATAATCGTCCAGGAATTGCTCGTGCAAATTCTGCGGCATGCGCTCCAGAAAAGGACAAATCGCCTTCACATTGTCTAAAGAACTCGAGGAAATTAAACTCCTTTCTCTGGATCAAGCCCGCTCTGTCTCACCTTTGATATTGCGGACTCCCTCATAGACGTAAACCTCGTTGCGCACCTCGACGTTGTGGTAATCGAAGCCGACCTCGTTGAGGAGACGACTGACCTCCTCGCTGGGATTCTGGCTTTCATGCAGCGGGGATATGAACTTGTCCACATCCTGCATATAAACCGCCCACTTCTCCTGGGCGGCCAGCTTTTTGTACACTTCATACACCAAATTCGAGGCCAGAAACACCAGCAGGCAATCGCCGCCTTCATCCTCGCGCAACAACCGATAAATGTTGGCCAAGGCATTGCGCAGATTCTGGACCCAATGGAGGCAATAAAACGAAGTCACATGATCGAATTGTCCAGCCAAATGCGAGGGTAACTTTTCACAGCCAATATCCAGAACCTGGAACTGGGTTCTCTCGTACTTCCCGTACTGCTTGTTGGCATATCCAACCATGCTGCTGGATATATCCGTGCCCACCAGCTGGGCATAGCCCTTGGGCAGCAGCGGATGCACGAAATCCATGAGCACATTTCCCGAGCCCGAGCCGACGTCCAGCAGCGCGTCCTGGCCATCTGGACGCCACTTCAGCACCGACGCGTACTCGTCCAATATCAGCTTGGCATCGTGACGTTGCACTTGATTAGAGCGTTGATATAGCGAAGCTTGATTCATGGTGATTTGTTGCTAGCGGCGCTGCGATCGACGAACTTGTGGAGCCCTCAGCGTCGAAGCGATCGGCTTTTATAGCTGAGCAGCAGCCGACAATGCAGCTGTTTGAATGCTGAAGCTCACACACATTGATTTGGTACCGGAACAAAACGAGAGTGGCTCTCCTCTCAGTTGCTTGGGGAGAGGCGGCGACTTAACCTTGTTATCTACACACAAAAAACGCGAGCGAGTGAGTTCAAGTTCTAGGTCGGAATACTTTGCTTATATTTCCTCTAACGTTCGCCGGCAAACAAATGCAAATGCAAATCGAATTGAACTTGAACCCCAAATGGCAATTTATGTAATTTTCTTTTCACTCTTTCTTGTCGGTTTTTTGTGTCGCCCAAGATCGCAGCCAGAAATTCCCCTTGGCAGTCTTTCGGTGTTCTTTTTTCGGGAGTGCATTGACAGTTCATCGACCTACCCCAAATGGGGGCTGGGATGCGGGCTGATCATCTTTATAAATAGTCTGGGCGAAAGACCCTCAGATCGTTTGGCTTCATAAATTCATTAAAAACATTCCATTTGGCTGGAAATTACATTTGTGTAATTGCCACGACCCCCACACCAATCGGCTGACAAAGCCTCCAAAATATCAAATATTTCACATATGACAAAGGCCGTTTGATGTACTCGGGTTGGTCCTGTTGGTCCTGCGATGCGCCGGCGAGTCAACTTCAAAAAGGCACACAAGCCTGGCGCTTTGGTTAATGCGTGTGGGCGTTCCGGTTGGTTAATTGCATTTGGCGCTACGGAAATGCTTCCACGCTCGCAATTATAAAGAATCCTGGCTGAGGGGGGCCACACTGCACTTAGAAATCAATTAATCACCAAGTGAGGGAAAAACTCTCATTTCTCTTGCTCTATTAGTGGATTCCTGAGCTCTTCAACAAAAAAATTTCATTATGATTCCGGAGAGCCAGAGAAAGGGTAAAGCAAACAGGATGCGGATAGTTTCAGGCGATTTCAAATGGATTCACGCACACTTAACTATCCACATACGATTTTATCTTGGCTAAGCGAAAGTGTTGAGAAATAATAAAGCCTTTTTTGAAGGTGGAAAAGAGGTCAAGAAAAGGAGTCACAGAATTGTATAGAGAAGGTCTGTTAAAGGACGAAAATAAGGAGAATTGAAGAAAGAATATTCAACAACTCGTAGACAGAAATGAGAGAGTTAAATAACGACTTCAAAACGAGTGTCTTTAATCTTCAGGAAATCAGAATCTGGAGATTTTATTCTTAAGCATAAATAAGGGAATGTATTTGGGTGCTTTTGACGATTTCATTCCTCACTTATAAGTTGGATGTACTTTACTATATTCCTTACACAAATAATTATCCCAAATGATCTAATTAAATAAAGAAATTTGAGCATTTTTTGATGGTAAAGAATTAAAACTTAAAGCCGAGTGTGGATAGATTTTTGAGGAAAGATTTAAATGGAGACTTTGAGTACTATTTAAATTGCTATATAGATTTCCCAGAAGCTAAGTCGGGACAAGCTTTAAAGAGGCTCCCCAGAAGGTTGGTTAATGTTCTATATTTTTTTCCTAAAAGATCTTGGCACCCCCAAAGTCTACCAAGAAACCCAAAGACTTCCAATAAGCCAGCCCTGAGCATCTTCTCAAGAACTGGATAAATATCTTTATAAAAAAAGTTCCATCCCATATTCTTAAATAAGTGAGAACTATGGGAGTCATTATTTCTTCTCTTCATTAAGAAGTTAATTGAAAAATTGGGTAACCACTAAAAAACGAACTTGTTAGCCAAAAAGTAATTTAAACTTGAAAGAACTTTGAGAGTGATTATTTCTTCTCTTTTATAAGAATTGTAAAATTGGAGAACCACTAAAAAACGAACTTATTAGCCAAAAAGTAATTAATATTGGAAGCATTACGAACGCCCAACTGGCTGATTACCTGAGGCTACTTGGGTAACAGTCCCAAACCCGAAGCTTTGGACTCCATAACCAGCGAAACTTACAGCGACAAAAGCGAGAGGGAAAGATTACGAAACCAGCCAGAAATTGGCTAGAATCTGGCCAAATTTCTGTACTCCCCACAGAAGCTAAATTGGCTTAATGAAAAAAAGACCGAAAGATTACGAAACCAGCCAGAAATTGGCTAGAAACTAACCAAATTTCCGTACTCCCCACAGCAGCTAAATTGGCTTGAGTCGCTTCCTTCAGATTGAATCTGAATGGACTCTCCCATTTCACACACACTTGAAAATAATTTCAAGTTTATCTGTTTCCCTGTTTGTGTTGACTGAACTTTGCATATGTTTAAATAAAATTTTGTGGAAATGGTAAAGAAAACAGAAGAAAACTCGAAACAGAAAGGGTTGCCGACCGACTGTTCTCGGCTCGTTGGGTTCATAGTTTTCTCGATTGGCAGGGAAATGAGTTTTTAATGTCCCAAAGGGGAATACTTATAAGGAAGCGGTTGTTACGCATGTGAAGGGAGTTGGGTAAATGCGGATTTAAAATACAAAGTAAACGGTGATTTGTTGTTATTGATTAGAGCGGACAGCCAACGTGGAGTGTCTGAGGGCTTTGGGCTTTCCGGGTCGCAGATCCTTGGGGGCAGGCGGGTTTTCTTGTCCGCAACTTGATGAGTATTTAAAAGTTTTCCATTGTGTGTTTGTATGTGTGTTTGATGAATATTTAATTAAGCATAAAAGGAGTCGAGTCGGTGGAGTTTGACGCCGCCCAGCAACCCCTTTGGTGGCGGCCAGGAAAAGGGAATAAAACAAAATCAATTAACGCGCGGTGGGCCTCTTTGCTGGTGGCCAACGTCTTGGCGAAAAAAACGAAAATTCTTGTATATTTTCTAAGTTTCTAAGGGAAAGAACCCCGCCCACTTTCTTGGGCTGGAAAAGCGCGAAAAATAATTATGAAGGGGCTACAATTTTGGCCACCAACCGCCTTCGCTTTGAACCCAACCCTTTTTTCGTTTGCTCTCATTTTTTCCTTGGCAAAGCCTTGGCCTCTTTGCTTTGCTCATTAAAATTGAACCCTAGAAAATAAATGAGCGGTGGTGGGGGAAGGAGGGCGGCAAATAGCCAAAAGCGCATAAGTGTTGCTGGCAGCAAAGCACTTGGGAAAAAATTCATACAAAAATTGTTGCTTTTTTTGTTTCTTATATTAATTTGTTTTCTTTTTGTTTCGATTTTGCCCGGCACGAAAAATTAATTAAAAATTAAAATGAATGAACGTAGATGGATAATGAGCCCCTAAGCTGATTTTGTGCTTAAAAGTGTGCGGTACCAACAAAAAAAAGCTCGAGCCAGGCTAAAAACAAAAGGAAGCCCCGACTGCCAAATGCCCTGCAGAAAAAACCGCGGGTTCGTTTCAAATGCCCACCCTAGAAAGCTGAATGCTATGGCACTCGCCGGGCTTCCAGCAGCTGGCACCGATAGCCAGTGATCGTGGTATCGACAGGTCGGAATAATCGAATAAGTGATATATTTAAATCGAGCATCGATTCTGGCCCATCGACAAGCTTTGTCTATCGGGAAGTTAAGCCCGCCGTGTTTTTTTTTTCTCTTTCCTTTGTTCAGGTGCGCCAGGCAGTAGGAAAAAATGCCGCCAACAATTTATAGACATTTTCTTTTTTTGGTGGCAGGCGAAATGGGGAAATTGTGTAAAAAAGGGAGACGCAAAATTTTCTTTAACGTAACAAAATATTTTTATAAAATCATCAGAGTTGTTATTTTTGTTCTGTTCCTTTTTCCCCGAGTGTTTTGTTTGGTTCAAATTATTTTCCACCGCCAGCGAAGGCAGCGGCTAACGGTAAATATTTTCCCTTAAATTAAAATTGCCAGAATTTGGTTTCTTTGCCAAAGGGACCACCAATCAAATGGGTATAAAAATAGCAAAATATAAAAATAAATTAATATTCACCAATTGTGTTGTATTCGCGGATTTAAACCCAACGAAGAATTTTGATCACAAAACAAAAATTAAAAAAAAAAAAAAACACGAAAAGATTTTTCTTCTTCTTTTCGTTCGCGCACGCAACGAATTTCGCACGCACACAAACGCAAAATAAGCGGGGCTCACACACACGCGCGCGATCACAGCTGTCGCGAGAGCTGCTTTAGCGGCCACACTGCCTTACCGATCACACTGCTTACCGACTCACTTAAAAAAAAGACAAAAAAAAACAACAACACACGAACGCTACGAACAACGGTAAATAAAGCGAGAAGTGATTTTTTTTTTATTTAATTTCGGGCGGCTTACAACAACATAAATGCATTTTTAGTGTTTTCTATTGACGCTTATACCGATTGCCTACTTTGCCGCACAATTAAATTAGCGAGTCTGCGGGCCACCGACATTTGGCCAAATCACAGATTTCAACTCACACGGACACTTTGTTCATTTGTTTTTCACTAACACAAGCAAAAAAATTGGCGAGGCTGCGCTGGCAACTCGGCCGCCCGCGATCTGCGGCCACAGGTGGCCGGCGGCCGTGCACATTTTTGCAACGGATTTGACAAAAAAAACACACGCACATATAAAAAAACATGCACACGCTTATTGGGAATACCGGAAATCACACAAACTTCGCGAATTTTGGTTAATTTTGTAATTTTTTGCACATCACGACGCGCCGCTCGCAGAATTGCCCGATTTCGACTGGCAGAAACATCGATTCTAGGGCAGTCGATAATTGTGCCAATTGGAACTGCTCTATCGATATCAAGCAGGCGCGCAATTAATTAAATTCAAATCAGCGCGCCTTGGGGAAAACAACAAGACAACAGAAATCATTTAAAATGCAATTTATTGTTATTCTAGTGGTTCTGCTGTGGCTAAACGACCGCTTAGGCCACCACAAAGAGAACAACAACAACAATTTGTAAAAACCAATGAAAACTTTAATTGAAAATATCAAATTATTTTCAAGTTAACGTCAGCAAAAATCGAACCCCGGACTGTGGCAACTGGTGTATTTGGGTGTGTGTGTGTGTGCCATTAATTATAGCATATTGTAGTGTTCCTTGGGCTCACCCGTTTTAACGCCGGGCAAGACAACAAACTTTGTGGCAAGAAAGTTGGGAGAAAAAAACTAAAGACAGAAAATTGTAATGAGTTGGCATTTTCTGGAAATTGTCTGTCCCCCCGCCCCCCGGCCAAGTCTCTAAAGTAGCTGAAATGACATTAAAAAGGCAACACTTGAAGTTCCCAAGGAAAGGACAATCCCACCCCCCGCAGGATTTTCACACATCGAGGTGGAAAGCAAACCCACGCCAGCCGACCCGGGCAAGTTTATAGTTTACAATCTTATTATCTTCCGAGGAATCTGAAGACCCATTCACATTCCCTTTCTAAGCGACTCATATGAAATTTACGCTTTTAGTCCTTCGTCCCCGGGCAAAAGGCAATTAAATGCTCGGCCCGGGGAGGGGCTGTTTGCCATTGTTTGCGAGTCCTTGAGGTCCTTGGATACTGTTTATTTAACATATTTTGCATAAAATTCACTTTATTTGCAGTTTATTTTCTAAGAAAATTACAAGTTTCCCCGATAGTTTGTTTTGACAAGCGGCGTGACTGTACCTTTGTCATTATGTTTGATCACGTTTTGTTTGCCAGCCGGGGATTCCAATTGACCTGAGGTGACCGAGAGTGCCTCCCCCCACCCGCTTATGTGCCCCAAGGGGCTGTTTTGACTGCCGATAAGGAGTCGCATATGAAAGGCAAATCAACTCGAAATCGCCAGCCTCCCCCAGCAGGGCCCATAAAAAAACAGTTCAATGATATAGAAAAATAGATAAAGAGCCGGGAAATTTGCTAGGCAGCGCGAAAAAGCAAATCCAAACTCGATTTTAAGCCGCAAAAACACTCCACTCCGCTCGAGTGAATAACGGTAAATCCGTCGAGTCAATAGGACGACATGTGGCCAAATGGCTGGCGATGGTAAAAGGCCGCACATCCATATTTCCGGCTTTGAAGGTGTTCATATTTTCGGTTGGCGTATCAATAAAAAAATCGCTCCGCTGGGCATTTCCCAGCCGGGAAAACCACCCTCGCAAAAAGAAAATGCTCACATTTTTTTTATGCTAAAAGCCGAAGTAACCGGGCAAGTCAAAGGGTTGGCGGGGTAGGGGGGTTATGACATTGAATCTTTATGTTTACCGTTCGATATGCATTAAAATTCAATGATAATAAAAGAAACACAAGAGTCTCCCGAAACCAGCCAATTAACCCCCACGAATGTTCCGTAGTCACAGTCAATAAACCCCCGGGGGGTGGGGGCGCCGCAATATTAACGTCACATAAATCTTGGCAACACCACTACTAAGTCGCTATTAAGTGAAATTGACCACATTTATCTTCAGAGCGCACACGCGGCCACCGAAACGAGAAAACTACAATGAGAGCAGAGTTCTCAAGACACATGAAGGGAAATTCTTATATATAAAATTAAACAAAAATTAATAAATAAATTAAAGAAATAAAATAAAGAATTTTAAATTTAAATTCGAGCATTTCAAGCAGCTTTTGTCTGTAAGCCACTCGCATTTCTGCTGCCAACTAGCTGACGGACAATTGCTGCCAGCTACACGGACGTAAGAGCAAAGAAAAAAAGATGGCGCTCTTATTTTTTTCGATATTTTTACGCGGTTTTTTTGAATGCGAATTTGCTGGGCCCTCTCAATATTAACAGCATGGAAGAAAGTTCAGGCTCAGAGTTCAATAGCAATGACAAAATGGAATTAATGTCGAAAAAAAAATAAAATTTATCAAAAACTATTTAAAGTTTCGTATAATATCATTTAATAAAAATCAATTTAAAAAAAATAATAATAATAGTAAACGCAGTTTTTTTTGAGTGCTCTCTCAATAATTAGTGAAATGGAAGGGGAATCCGATTCAGAGATGAATACCAATAGACAAAATGGAATTAAAGTCCAAAGAAAAAATAATAATTTACAGCGTTATGAAAATAATATTTTAATTCCAACAAAATGAGATTGAAATTAAAAAAAAAAAATAATTGTAAAATAATAATAAAATTCATTTGAATACAAAACAACCAACGGAATTAGCCGCTAGCTACATCGATTTTGATATAAGGACCAAAATAAATGTGGTCAAAAATAAGTAGCACAAAATAAATAATAATTTCAAACTAAAAATTGTAATTTCCTCGAACCAAGTCAGATGAGATTAAACAATCCAACTCGTCCAGGGAATAAATAATAAACTTGAGAACAAGTCAGTTCTGGTTTCGCCCTGAGAAATCCACTTACCGACTTAATTTTATGAGAAGCGCAAGGTCAAACATAAATGGCCTTGGGACCCAAAAAACACAGGGTTGCATTTTGTTCCCAGCCTACTAGGATACAGAAAAACTCAAATATCCCATTGAATTTGAATTTCGCGCTCAGTTCAGGGTTGCTACCTGGTTGGCATTTAAACGGCAACGGCTGGCAACTCTATCGATAAATTCAAAGCTATCGATGTGCAACGCACACACGCGCATATAAAAACAGAAATTACACGTCAATATTCTAGTTTTTCATTGTAAGGCGCGAATTAGCAACACGTAAGCCGGAATGCGACTTTTTATCTGTAAGTAGAAAAGTTTAGAAT
>JBAMCP010000954.1:1502-31216 GCA_037075105.1 Lissocephala sabroskyi
GGGGCGTTGCCAGTTAAGTATGTGTGGAGAGGCTGGAGAAGGTGGACTGCCGTGGGTTTTCACGGTTGGCAATGGGTGGGCGGGGTTGGGGTTTGAGGGAAGGTTCCCCCCCCCCCCCCCCCCCCCACTTCTCGTGCTGATGGTGCAATTAGAAAAAGCTGGCAAAGAGATGGAATCTCGATTACTTCACCGACTTGCCCACGAACTGATCGCAGTGGCTGCAGTAATGATCGAGGCTCTGGCAGCTGCGCAGGCAGTAGGGCAGCGGCACCAGGCAGACGAGTCTGAGGACAAAGGACAATTAAAGCCCGGCCAGAGTCGGGTGACTCGACTTACCCCGTGAGGCACAGGACCAAGGCAAAGAGATGAGTGCGCTTGGTGATCCTTTGCTGCAGGCGGGTCTGCATTCGGGTATGGCAAAGCGGGCAGACCAAGCGCTGCTGGCCAGGACCCAGCGGTGGTGGGCCATTGATGATGACCAGGGGCGCTGGCGGGGCCGAGGGACTCGGCGGGGCCAAGTAGGGCGAAGGATACACAAGCGGCGGCGCTTGGGGCGGCGGGTCCATCGTTGTGTTGCCAAAGGACTCAAATTTCGGCTTTTATAGGCCCGCCAGGGCCACGCAAATGATTAACGAGCTTTCGATCGTTAAGTGTTTTCCCCACTTCAAATTGATGGAAAGCCATTCGAATGTGGTCAGTTTTTATTAAGGCAAAGTGGTTGGCAAGGAAATTACATGGAAAGCGAATGGAAAAAGCTCAGATTCGGCTGGTCCTGCTCAGCGCTCGAAGGTCCCAATGAAGGCATTGCAGGACGGGCAATAGTGCTCCGTGTTGCGGGCGCAGTCCGTGCAGTACAAGCAGCAGGCGCAGGGAATGCAGCTGCCAAAAGGACATCACAATTACCAACAAGACTTCGAGACAGAATTCTCTTGGACTCACCCAAGGATGCAGAGGACCAGGGCAATCAAATGGGTCTTGGTGGTGGCCTTGGGCTCCGTCTTGGTGGTCACCTGTTGGCGGCAACTGGGGCACACCACGGACGAGGGCTCCGAGCCGACAATTGCAGACATTTCAAGCTGGAAATAAAACAGGAAATAATTGAAAACCAGCCATCGATTTTTGCATTGGCCTTGGCTGGATCCTTATCTCCGCACGGGCATCTAATAATCCCGAATGTAAGTTAGAAATTCAAATTGAAAACGAGCTTAATTGCAGGCGATTTCGTCAGCAACCCTCAATTAAAATGAGAGCAACACAAATGCCACCTGCGGCCACCAAATTGTTGCATGGCATGCAAGTTTCTGGTGTCTCTACAACATTTGCAATTGTTTCCCAAAACTCCCTTCCCTCTCCTAAACAAACACAGGGCGTGATGTCATTGCTTGGCCATCAGCTGTCGTCGGTTTGGGCGGCGGGTTGGCTGTTAATTCGGCCAACAATTTGAAGGGCTTGGCCGAGTCCTTAACAAGCCGTTCAGGTGTGGCCTGGTAAAAATTGCCAATTTGTCAATTCCTTTGCTTTGCTTTTGGGCGGCGGCCGCTCATAAATAGAAATTTGAATACACAAAACAAAAAAAAACATAAATAATCTCCACAAGAGAAAAATCAGCAGTTCCTCTGGTTGGGACAGTGTTTTAATTTTAGCCCCGCGCTGCAAATTATTATATTAAAATACCAAACTTAATTTGATTATTTAAAAAGTTCTGGGCTCGTTTGCTGTCAAACATTAATTAAGAACAATTCAAAAGTTCTCTTGTTTTCGGTGATCTCATCAATGCAAGGGGCCTGATCGGCGCTGCGAGATATTTCAATAGATAGAATTTAATTTGGATCTCATCAATTGGATAACATTTCTCTTTTTTTGAGGGGACAATTTGAAAAGACAGGCAGCTTATGTAGGCACTTGGGTATCGCAAACTAAGGGTATAAAAAAGGATAAATCACAATCATCAGGCAGTTCAGAGACTGTGCTTTTTGGATGCCGTCTCCTGAGCTTAGATAAACTGACTTTTAATTTAAAAATTAAATAAATAACAAACAAATCTATTATTTGAAAATAATAGAGACAGTTCTCGAGAACTTTTCCTATAATTTTTTTTTAAACGCTTTCAGTGACTTTCTCATTTAATTTATATAAAACTTTAGCCTTCCTGGTATTCCTCTAATTTTAAAGAGCGGCTTGCTGGGATGCTTAGTTTGTGTTTTTTAATTTTTGAACTCGCCAAATAATTTAACTTCAATTCAATTCAACCAGAGAGAGATGGGATCCTGGACCTTTATGAAGCCTTTTGAGTTTCCTTTAAACTTACTTTGAATTCAAACGTTGGGCGCCCGGAAAAATCTACACAAAGCTCTGAACCGTTCCAATGAAGGCGACGTTGTTGAGTTGACTGCTGTCCGCCCGGTAGCCGGTTTAAATTAGAGACGAAAAGCTCGGCAGGAATGCAGCCGGCCATGTTGCCGGCAACATGTTGCCGAGCAGGAGCTTTTGCGCTGCCCCGGCAGTTGGGCTATTCAGACTGCAGGGGAGGCAGGGGCAGCTGAACTTTTAATTGAGATCAAAATGTGCGAGAATGAAAATCTATCAGCCACATAAGACAATTCGTCACAGGTTTTCGAGTGAGAAAAGTTGCGAGGGCGTTGAAATTTCGCTTAAACGTTAAGAAATTTCGGAACCTACTTTGATTCCTATTGGGAAATTTCTTCAACTGTTTTTACAAAAGAAAAAACTTTTATACCCCTGAACCTTCAGGTGGAGGGTAATTGAAATGGAAGCAAATGAGGGAAGACTTCTTTTCTTTTCTTGAGTTCCTTTCTTTCCTTTTAAATAAAAGAAGAGACGGTTCCTCTAGATGATCGTTCTATCATTCGATGATCTTGCGGAAGAATCTGTGGATGATTCCCCAAGTTCTCCTATAAGAAGAGAGGAGGGTAACCTCTCCGATTCTCCATTATCAGTTTGTGCGTCGGCTTTCCCATTTCCTCTCGGAGAAGGTATACAAAAAATAAGAAATCTCGTGAGACGTTTGTTTTTTTTTTTGCCTCAGCTTCTTAGTGGTTTCCGCCGATTAAAATAACAACTTTATCTTTGGAAAACAAAGTGAACTTATTTTGTTTCTGTTTCGTGGGGTTCTTAACCCTATAAATCTTTTTTATTTTAGTTGACTGGTTGGAAATTCTATCGTTTATTATCTTTTATCTTACAGTTCGTTTGCGTTCCGTTAACGTAATACAAAATTCATTCGGAAATGCATCGGATTCTTTTTACAGGTTAATTCGGTTTACTCCAAAACTTCTCCTCTTCTTCCTCTTCTTCGGTGTGGGGCTGACTAATTTTCATAGGTGCCAATGTAAGCGCTGCAATTGGGGCAATAATGGTCGGCATTCTGGCAGGAATCCATGCAGTACGGCAGACAGACGCAAGGCCAGCAGCTGTTGAGTGTAAACAAGGGTACAAAATGATGAGAGGGTACAAAACAAACAAACCAACACAAAGATAACAACAGACACCGAAAGAGAGAGAGAGTGAGAAAAACGAGAACGACTTCTGCCAACAGGTGGAAAAAAATGGTTAGCTTCGTCACTTCGGCCCATTTACGTAGGTGCAAGTTCGGTGTGTGTGGGCTGGGGGGGTAAATTTCTGTCGAACTGCCGCTGACAGCTGTAAACAATCGAATTGTATGCGCTTCGCCAACAACAATGCCGCGTTGCGTTGCCGACGCCATGAGTCAGTCGAGTTGAGTGAATCGTTGGCCTGTCGATCGATCGAAACGCGATTAGCCGATGGTTTTCCGCATTGACAGGCGGCTGGGTATTTGGGATTTGGCAATTCGGCAGGGTATTTGTGGAGTTGCGTCAGTTCAAATGGCGGCCGCCAGATAACTACCACGGTAGCTCGATAAGTTTGCTGGTTATCAGCGCGAAGTTGCCTCTTGAAGCTTTTTCTCTAACCAGGCGCAAAAAACTGCGAGGGTAACTTACACGAAAAGGCACAAAATGATGGCCCAGCAGTGCGTTCGCCCAGACGGAGTGCTCTTCACGGTGGTCAGGATCTCGGCCTGGCAGGAGGGACACCGAATGCGAGTGGGTCCACTGCCAATGGGCACCACATTCGATGTGGTCGTCGTTTGAATGATCACCGTCGAGTTTTGCGGTGGCTGGGGCATCGGAGGGTATAGCGGCGGCTGCGTAGGACCCTGGGGATATGGCGGCTGGTAGGTCTGGGCCGGCACGAATCCTGCCTGCTCGCTGTACGGTGGCGGCTGCTTGCTCTCCATAACTGTTGTTTGCTGCTCGTTGACTCGTGACCGGCCGGTTGGGTTGCCTGTTCTTGACTGAATTGGGAGCGCGTAGCACTCAGCGCATTGCTGGCCGCTGTTATCGGTTCGTGTCTCGCTTATCGAAGATTCCGTTTATATTTTTTGCCAAACGATACAACCAAGAGCGAAGGGGGAGGGGAGGAGGGAAAGCTAGGTAAGCTAGGGGGATTTTTTGGGGCCCATCCATTTCTCTATAAACTTAAATTGCCCACTCAAAGAGGCCAAAACTGGCAGTGGTATGCGAAAGACTCGTGACTCATGGAAAGTGGCGCTTATCAGCAAAAAGAAAAGCGATCCCAGCTATGAATAAGACTGAAAAGCTCCCCCTCCCTGTACTCCCTCTGGGATGCTTGAAGATAAGGCCGCTGGGGCGGCTTTCTCGAGAGTCTGGTGTGAGCTTTGCGAGCTTTCGCCTTCGATTTGGGGAGCTTGGGTTTTGAACTTGCCCGCGAACAGGGTAGCCATGAAAAGCTAAGCAAACACGGATAAAAATAGAGACCGAGAGGAGGAGGTAAGAAAATAACAACAACTGGTTTTGAAATGCCATCGACCACTTGACAAACATTTTGCCAAATGTTTCTTTTTTCTCTCTTAACCCAATTTCGGCCTTTATTTCGGTGAACAATAAAACACCCGCTACCCAGCCACCGCCGCTGTCAGTCAGAAAGCGCTAACGGTACGAGGAAGATAACTGAGCAAATTATGAGCCGCCAGCTGAGGTTCGAGGTCCCCGCCCGCCCTGCCGCCGACCTGGTCGAGGTGAACTTGAACTGTCCCGCCTACGAGCCGCTGGAGAATCAGCAATTCGAGGACTTCCTCAAGCCGCCGCCCCTGCACCGCGGCTATCCCTACGGCTACCAGGACGACCCCGAGGAGGGGGAGGCCGAGGCCCAGCCGGAGTTCTACTTCTGCCGCAAGTCCCACTCGACGGGTCAGCTGGTCGAGAAAGAGGCGGCCGGCGGGGATCTTGGCCAGTCAGCCTCCCTGCCGCCGGCCACCAACATCAGCTGCCTGCGGCAAATGTACTGCCCCGAGTGCCACGAGCGGTTGCACGAACAGGGCATCCGCCTAGAGCGGCTGCTGACTTTGTGGTGAGTGGGAAAAGGAGCTCAACTGATTTGAGTTTTGATGCATTTGCTTTTAGTTGCTTTTCCCTGCTGCCGATTTATCCTTGCTGCCTGAGGAGGCGGCCGCGCGATGATGACTGCAAGGTGATTTGCGGCAAATGCGGTTACTTTCTGGGCGACTGGAAGCGCCAGTGACCTTGGAGTCTTTAGTTTTTTAAGTGCCCCCCCGTAGCCAAAAACCTCGCTAGCCAAATTGTTAAATTAAAAGTTTTTGTTTTCTTTGTTTTCATACGAAATTCGTTTCGTTTTTTCTTCCCACCTAAGAGAGGGAAAGAGAAACCAAAGAGAAACCATCAGAGTGAGTGAGGAAGCTTCTGCTTGTGGGGATGGCGAGGCATTGGCCGGCCTGCCATTCGTCTGCCTGGTGATGGCCGAGCTGATCGAAGTGCCGCTGCCGGCCGACCCCGAGGAGCCGGCCAAGCCGCAGCTCAGGTTCTTCAGCGTGGGTCCCTCCAGCTATGAGGTGAAGTGTCCTTTGTGCCGGCAGCAGTCGCGCCCGGAAACAGTCCAAATGAGCGGAGCCTTGGGCCAGCTGAGCTGCCTGCTCTCCGCTTTGTCCTGGTGAGTGCCGTTGGGCAGAATTGAGTTTCGTTTATTTGTGGACTTTTCCAGCTGCTTTCCCATCTTTGCCTTGGCCTGCGTCTACACCTGCCTGCAGAGCCGCCTGAAGTCGAAAAGGATCTTCTGCAATGCCTGCGGCGGTCATTTGGGCTTCTACTGGCGGCCCACTTAGGAGGCCAATTCACGTCGGCCGGCTGTCGAGATTCGTATATTTTTTATGTGGAAATATTCATGCGCTAAAAATAAAATCCGCTGCCTGCTGTTTGGCAAGTTTTCTTATTCAATTTCCAACAAAAAAGTCCACTCAGTTGCTCTCGGCTCGCGATCATGGCCAGCACTGAAATTCCCGACAGCTGCGCCGGCCCGGCCATCGGCCATTTGGGCCTGGAGCCCGTTGAGTTCGTCTGTCCCGCCTGCCAGCGGCTCACCCACACCCGCGTCGAGGCCCAGGCAGTCACATTGCTCCAGAAAATCGCCTGCGCTCTCAACTTTTTGTGCTGCTGGTAAGGTCAACCCGCCCCCTGCCAGTGCCTTGCTGATTTGGGAAACTTTTCAGCTCGCCCTGCCGCTGGAGCGGCCGCCAGGACATCAACCATTACTGCAGCGAGTGCGGCTGCTTTATTGGCCGGGACATCACCTTGAGTTGGTACAAGCGGGCGCTGTTCCGCATGCAGCACTCGGAGGCGGAGGAGCAGCGGCGCTGGGTGCGCTTCCGCAAGGTGGAGAAGGAGCAGCTGGACGACAAGAAGCTCCACCGGCAGCGGCTGGCCCTCCACAAGTGGCAGGCAGCGGCCAAGGTCTCGGCCAAGCAGTGGAGAGGGAGGCGTTGTTTTTGATAGTTTTTCAGTAAATAAACAAAAAAACAATCGATGATATCATGACCGCAAGAATTTGGGATGCTTGGCTCTTCCCCGATCAGTTGCCATGGAGACGCCAAAGCTGCAAATCCGCCTGGTCCCGGAGCAGCGGGCCCGCCTGCGTTATTTTGCCGTAGGTCCTTCGACCTACAAAGTCGGCTGCCCTCTGTGCCGGGAGGAGTCCGCGGCGGCCGAGATGCCCCTGGCCGGCTGCCGGGCGGCCACCTGCGGCCTTGGCCTGCTCTCCTGGTGGGTAAAGCGGGAAAAGCCGTCCTGAGATTAATTTGATTCTTAGCTTCTTTCCGATTTTCTGGCTGTGCTGTCTCCCCGCCTGGTGGTCCTCGAAAGGAGTCTACTGCAGTCGCTGTGGCGGCAAACTGGGCACCCAGCGCAGGGTCCACTGATCTCATCAGTTCTCCAAATTGTATTTTCTCAATAAATTTTGCACTCGGGCAGCTGCTTGGGTTTTTTCTCTCGCGCTTTGCTGATCGGCAGCCACAAACAGGTGGCCTCTGCCAGTATCGCCTGGGAGGCCAGCGAGCGAGCAACCCGCCATGAGCCAAGAACCGCAGACCACCACGCCCACGCCGGAGCAGCAGGCAGCGGCGCAGGCCTTGGCCGAGCAGAGAGAGCGGGAAATCTACAGCAATTTCGCCACGCCCTTGGCGGGGACTTTCCTCAACCTGCCGCGGGATGCCGTGGAGCTGAAGTGCCCCTCCTGCGGCATCAAGGATCTGTCGGTGGTGCGTCCCGACCTCAAATGGTGGGCCACCGAACTCAACCGCATTGTCGGCTGCCTCTTCGTGTAAGCCAAGCAGCAGCCAAAAGCGTCGTCCGTCTAACATAGAATCCTTTTTGCAGGACCTGTTGCTGCTGCTGCTGCTTCAATTATTACGTGCCCTTTAAGCAGACGGACCGCAATCATTATTGCCAGCACTGCGGCTGCTACTTTGGCCGCTCCATGAAGCGCCCGCCGCTCAGCAAACTCAAATAAGCAAGAAAATTTAATAAAAATTGAGATCCCCTCGGCAAACGCTGCCGCTCTCTTTGCTTTTCTGGCCGACGTTTCGGTTCAGTCGTTTGGTTTTGCCCGCCGCTGTTGGTTCTTTTGGTCGTGGTCATGTCGCAGGATCCTAGCCCCGTAAAGGCCACGCCTCCGCCTCTGTATTTCGCCGTGGGACCCAAGGCCCATGAGGTCACCTGCCCCTACTGCCAGGTGAAGGGCAAGACGCTGCTGGTGCGCTCGCTGCTGCGGTTCTGCACGCAGCGCCATCACTGCGGGGCCTGCGGGGAATACCTCGGCACCTACCGGCGGCCCCAGCTCTGAGTTGGCCCATCGACAACTGAAATAAAACCGGAGAAAACCAAGTGATCTGTTTTTTAATTACGCCATCGCAGTGACATCAACGGGGGGCCGGGCTAATTAATTGCAATGCCAAATGCAAAGAGGCAAGGGGTTAATTTGTACTCCTCTCCACCTCTTCCCCTCTCGCTCTTACCCTCTCTCTCACGCACTCTCCACTCTGCTGCTCTCTTTGACTGCGAGTGACGCCTGCCGTTTCTCTTTCTTCAGCTCTTCCCTTCTCTCTTTGAAGATGCTCAGCTCTTCTCTACTCTCTCTTTACCCCTGGATTGCTTCCTCTCTCTTTTTCTCTCTTCCCTTCTCTCTTCAGAGTCTCTTAAGTCCTCTTAAAAACGGCAAATTGCTCTTCCCTGACAGCTTCACTTTTCAACTGTTGGCCTCCGCGAGAGGAGCTTTTCTTTTCCCCCTTCTCTCTCTCTCTCTTTCTCTCTACTCCACTCTCCGCCCTCTCTCACTCTTTCTGTAAACCAAACTATCTTCCATTCAGTTCCCCTTGGATCGTCAACGGATACGCAACATTCGGCTGCTTCAACCCCAAAGATGTCCGTTGCCGAGCCGCAGGTGATTGAAATCTCTCTCAGATCAGATCCCATCTTGAAGGCTGGAGAACTGGAGACCGTAGGCTATTTGAGGGAAGAGCCTACCTTCCTGGACTGTCCAGCCTGCGAGCGAGCCGGCTGGAGTGTCGTCCGCCTGGAGGCCGTGACATGCCTGCAAAAATTCCTTCACTACGCCCAATGGTGGTGAGTAAGCAAGAAACTTGCCCCAAAAACAAATAAACAAAATATATTCCCCCAGTGTGAAGTGGAAGGGACGCGTGGACCGCAATCATTACTGCCCGAATTGCGGCTGCTTCATAGGCCGCTTCGTGCCGCTTGGATGCAGTGAACGCTGCGTGGCCCGAGTTGCCCGCCGTCGGGCTGTCCTAGATGACATGAACTTGAAGACGGAGCGCAGGGACTGCGGGGATAGCATCCAGAAATTACGACAACGCATTTTAGCCAGACGGTCGAAGCAGCCAAAGCTTCCACCAGGCTTGGTGACCACAACCATCACCATCACCGCCCCGCCAGAGCCGCCGTCAAGCCAATGAGCGGGGCAAAGGGTTGCAGTCTCGGCTAAGTTGGGCGAAGAAACGGCTGGTGGTGGTTTTCGCTAGTGGAGACTTTCAGCAGTCAATTGGGTTTGTGTCTCGGCTTTTTTGTGGCAAAATTCAGAGATGAATAAACGTTTTTATTTACACAGAATTTTAAAGACAAAGACGGCTAGTGTGCTCAGCCCTGCACCTCGCAGCCGACGTACTCGCGGTTCGGCTTAATGCAGTTGTTCTCCCGATCGTACAGCCCCAAAAAGGCATGGCAATTGCAGCAGTGCAAATACTCCTTGTTCTCCGGCGAAATGAGGCAGGGCAGGAAGCAGAACGGCCAGCAACTGGCCACGCAAGTGGCGCAAAAACCATTACTCGTATACATTTCCGCATTGGTCTTGATCAAGGGACTGCGATTGCAGCCACACTGCGGGCAGAAAATCAGTCCATCGTGGGGCGTCCACTTCTCAATGGAAGTGCGATAGAACTGCCGCTTGCAGTCCTTGTCCTTCCGAGACGAACGCTTCGGCGTATGGTCCCCGGGGGCACTCTGCCCGCCAGGACCCCGGCGACCCATAACTGAAGCAACAAAAGGTCAATAGGTAAGCCGGGTCAGTTGGCTGGCTACTTACTTCTCTCGGCCTCGTCGGCCATCTGGGCCTCGGACCAGCCGGTCTGGCGGCTTATCTCGGACAAGCGCTCCTGGCTGACTCCGTGCTGGGCGGCCAGGCGGTGCAGGTTCTTGACCTTCTCGTTGGCACTGTTGATGATCTCCGGATGATCGTTCTGGATGTGGCACACCAGGCAGGTGGTGTCGTAGCGGGAGCACTTGATGACCTTGAGGCACTTGAGACAGCGCACGAAGTGGGTGTCCGCGTCGTGGCCCTCGGAGACTTCTTGGTTGGAGGCCATGGGGAGCTGTTGATAAATTTCGAGGACCTCCAGACGTTGCCAAATCGAATGAGACAGAAACGGGAATTTTTCTTCTTAACGCGTTGGGTGTTTTTGGTTTTTGCACGGATTTTTTGTTTTATATACACAAAAATATATATCTGTGTGAATCTGATTGTAGTAACAATGTGTGTGCGTGTGTGTGAGGGGGGATTGTCGGCGGGGAGGGGGTTTATTTTTATTTCGAAAGCCAAATTGTGTCTGACAGGAAAAAAACAGACAAGGAACTTTGACGACAGACGACAGGGCGACAGGATGTCATACACACACACATGTGCGCGTGTGTGTGTTGATTTTTTAGCTCTCATGGGTCAGCGGCATGGACTGTAAAATTTTGTGTATCCATAATTCCGGACGGCAAAAATTTTATTGTCTGTCATTTGTGTGGGGAGTGTGTGTGCCATTTTTCAGCATTTCATCAAATTGATTTTTTACTGCACTTACGGAACGATGATTGAGCTGGCGTTGGTCCCTGGGGGCTGCGTCACTCATACGCACCGTTGTGCGGCCGGATTTCGATTTTGCCCGAAGAGTTCTTGCCATCCTCTCGTCTTCTATTTGTCATTTTCTTTATCTACGCTTGTGTTTTTTTTATTCTTTTTGTCCGCCACTCAGAGTCATTAAAGGCGAAACTTCGCACGCGGGTCGCCGCGAATGTTTCCAAAGTGATTTGCATATTCACATCGATGCTATTATCATCCGACAATATATAGTACAATATATTTGTGTATATATTTCCTTCGTAAATAAATACATTTAAAATCTTAATTCTAAATAGCAACCAGCCGCCTTCCCCTTCTGCCCGCCCACGCTGCCTTTTCGTTCTCTTTGTTCATTTTTTTCAGAGGCAGGTGTTTGGTGGGAAGGCAATCGGTTTTTATAACTAACATAATTAAACTTAACATATCGTACAGACACTTTAACAGCTAATATAAAAAATACAGTTCTCAACTTGTTTGTTTTATTGGTTGTGTTTTTTGTTTTTATTATTTTTGTGGGTTTGTTGGCTTTGGAAGCTTTTATCTCTCAGAATTTACAATTGTTTTTTTTTTGTCTCTTTTTTGTAATTTGTCATCCCGAGGGCCGGACAATTTTCGGTTGAATTCAGTGTTGTTGATTTGATTGTAGCCGTAGGGAAATTTAAACAAAGGACACGGCAGAAAAACGCGGCTAAGGAAATAAGCGAGATTTTTTAAATGTCAAATGAAATTTGCAATTTAATTTTTAATTTAGAGATGTTTTCTAATAAAACTCAGCAAGGATTTAATTTATCTTGGGGAATTTTATAAAGGAAAGAATAAGCCTCTGGGGAATGAAAGAAATCAAGAATTAAGGAGACGAAATTTGTGTCAGCCAGGAAATTGAAATGGAAGCATTTTAAGGCTCGAATTTCAGGACTGGATAGAAGTTTCGGCTTTGGAGAGTTCGAAATTTTAGTTTCCTTAACTTCTTTGAGCTGCAGTTGGCCCTCCCTTTTGGAACCTTAAATAAAACGAAGCTGGCCTTTCCCTATCTTCAGCCCCTCCTCCTCCTCTTTCGGTGTATTTAACTGGGGCAGATAAAATGTCAAAAAATAAATCCAGTGACCGCAGCATATAAATTAAATTAAAACCTACCTGTCGTGGAAGGTGAACTAATTGAGTAATTGAGGCAACAAAAAATATGCCAATATTTTGGGTATTTTTGTACTTTTCCACATGCAAATATGGCTGTGGTTTTTATGAACTTTCCCCTCACTTTTTATTGCCACAGCCTCGACCCATATCCTGAAACTGACACGATGCACACACGTCCTTTAAGTACTCGTAAAAGGCGAGAGGAGAGTTGTGTTCCGGAGTCCTAAAGATGCAAACGAAGTGCACTCTGAGTACTCTGAGTAGATTTAAAGGACGCAGGTAAAATGGAAACTAAAAAGACGACGCGGAGAAAGTTTATTAGAGGAAAATATCCATCAATTGCAGTTGTGGGCAGAAATCTTCGATTTTTTCCACTTGTCAAATTAAAAGATAGTTCGACAGATAAATAACAAGACAGACGGACAGACAGAGGAACAGCTCCCCTTGTCATTTTGATCCAACTGAAAGTTATTTTGGGTTTCTTTCTTTACAAACTTTTTATACCCTTGGGCACCTTTGGGTTCAGAATATAAAGGAAGCTTAAGCTTCATAACTCCCCAGTTGAAAATGTGGAGAATAATGCAAAAAACTATTACACAATGAAAGAATTTAAACGGATCTAAAAACAAACCAAAAAACTGCTTCACTGATGTTCGGTTTTCTTTGTTTTTGGGAGCTTGAAATTTGCGTCCTTTTGCCGGCGCCCGGGTGACTGAATTTGTTTGGTTTTCATTACAGTTTTCCAAAAATAAATCTAGCTTAGATTTGTGTGTGTGTTTCGTATTCTTAATTGTATTTTGTATAATTGGACTAAATTTGTAGCCGGCCTTGCCTTGCCTTTCCCTGCCCTCTGGTTTGCAATCTCACCGCTCGGTTATTTACACTTCGCCCGGCGGATCCCCCGGAGAGGACCTGTCGCGGCATTGAACGCTGTTTTTTTGAGGCACATTCAGTTTTCTAATCGAATTATACATTTAAATTTGTTGTTTTCGCCACGCTCAGGCTTCTGGCATTGACCCTTCAAGGCGGGCGGATAATTCACCTGCCCGGCGGCCCACCAACCCACCGACCCACCAACCGCCCTCGCCGGACAGCCACCGTATAACTTTTGCAATTTTAATACATTTATCACTATTTGGCCCAACTTCAACTTGTCAGCTTGTGGAGTGGAGGACCGAGGCTCCCCCACCAAGCCACTGGAATTTCTTGCATGAAAATGGAAAACGCGTCGCGCCAAAAGTATTTTTGGAACGACGCCAGCCTGGATGATCCGGTCCGGTCCGTCCGTCCTTACAGTGTATTCTGCTTGTTGGCATCACTGGCAGAGCCGCCGCGACCGCTCTTCCCCGACGAATCGGGACGCGCACGTGGGCGCCGCTTCGGCTGCAGCGAGTAGAGTCGCCCGCTGCGTGCTCGATTCTGCGGCTCAGCCTCCAGGCGAGCGGTCCCATGGCCACCACTGCGAGGAAGGAAGGAAGGAAGGGGTAGCTATAAAGTTGTTTGTTGGACGAGGGCCACCCACCTTAACTCCAACTTGGCCAGGCGCTGCTTGATTTTGGCCTGGCTGGCCGTGTACTCGGCCAGGAGGCGGGCCAATCGCAAATTGAGGTTCTCGACGGACAACTCGAGCTTCTCGATGCCACCCTCGATGCTGTCGTGCACGCGCTGGGAATCTATAACGGAAGCGAGACCGGATGTCCCTCCGGATATGAGTTTAATCGAGTTAGTCCCTCGGGCCACCCACCTGCGAAGATTTGCTCATCCAAGAGGCCATCCTTGCGCAGCAGCTGGCAGCCGCGCTGGGTGAGAGTCGAGCGGGCTTCGGGATAGTCGGCCAGGGTCTCCCACAGGTCGCGCTTGGCCAGGCAGAACAGATCCGAGTAGCCCAGCGACCGGACATTGGCCGTCCGCCGGTTACCCGTTCGATTGCCGGCAATTTCCAGGACGGAAACTTCCCCGAACACCGAACCGGCCCCCAGGGTGGCCAGGACGGTGATGCCATCGTCGCCCACCACCGACAGCTTGCCTCGCTTCACAATGTACATCTCCTTGCCGACATCGCCCTTGCGGCAGATGTAGTCGCCGGGACTGAAGACCTGCAGCTTCAGCTTGAGGACCAAGGCCTCCAGCAGGCCCGGCTCCGTGTCGTGGAAGATTCTCACCTGCTTCAGGGTGTCCATGTGCACTTGGATGGCTATTTCGGCCTTCAGCTTGTCCGGCAGGGCGGCCAGCACGCGTTCCTCGTCCAGGGCTCCGCTTTGGGACCAGGTGTAGGCAAACCAGCGGATGACCCGGGCCTCCAGCTCGTGGCCCACCCGGCGGAAGGCCATGTACTGCTTGACACCGTCCATGCGGTTCTGGAACTCAACCCGGGCCACGTTCATGTTGGAAATCATCGAGCCAATATTACCTGACGAAGATAAAACCAATGACGTTAATGGCTGGAAGTCGAGCTGCGTGGGCGCCTGCAGACAAACTTTGCATTCGTTTTGCCTCAATTTGTTTGGTCTGTCCATCAGTCTGCGGAGTCGGGAGGCGGAAAAGTGATGGGCGTTAAGCCTACAATGCCGTTGATAAAAAGGCACGTTTACCCCGGAGCCACCACAGCCGAGGGGAGCAACAGACAAGGCGACAAATCGACCCCAAAAAAATACAAACAACTGAAAAGGCCTACGAATTCGGAATGCTCTGCAGGCATAAAGAAAGAAAGGGACGCGGTGGAGGCCCCAAAAGCCGGTTGGTCGGTTGGTTAACTTCGTCTTTTCTAGCCCCGAGTTTGGTCAGCTTTAAGTCTGCTAATCTGAAGGCAGCCAGGCGTATTTATCCCAGAATATCCTTTCCCAAAACTCGGATACCCAGGCTCCAGTCAAAGTTTAGAGCATAAGCAAAGCATAATGAATAATAAGGGTCGTCTATGTGGAGCCTAAGTTGGCCGGGGTGGGCCCTGGGAATGCGAACGTGTTGCTTGTCGGTCGGCCGAAATTGTCACCAAAAGGAAATGGATGGGAGGCTGGGGCTTTGGGTCGTGCGTGGCTGTAAATTAATACCCATTGATGTCGGCAAATGTCACTCGGGAACCAATTAAACGATCAGACAGAAATATTTGCGTAAACAGGCCTCGCAAAGATAAACAACGTCCCACAAATGGGCAGATGGACAGCTGCATAGTTAGTCAGCGAGGCAGTCGAGCAGTCAACCAGCTCATCTGAGAAATAGTCAGACAGTTGGCACTACTCGGCAGTGGGAAAGACGGACATTCAGTTCAGCTGGACAGTTAGACAATGGGGAGTTGGACAGACAGCCAGCTCGACAGTTCAGCAGGCGAATAGTCGGACAAAGAAGTAGTTAGGCAAATGGAAAGACGGACAACAGTTAGACAACGGGCAGTTGAACAGACGGACAGTCAGACAGAAGTATTCGGCAGCTACACATCTTCGCAGTTCGATAGACGGTGATTTGAACAGCTGGACAGTTAGACAACGGGAAGTTGGACAGACAACCAGCTTAACAGTTCAGCAGACAGTTCCACGTCAAACAGAGAAGTAGTTAGGCAGTTGAAGAGATGGACATTCAGACAGTTGAACAGATAGGCAGTTAGACATTTGGACAGACGGACAGTCAGGCAGAAATATTTGGCAGTGGCCCATTTCCGCTGTTCGATAGACGGTGATTTGAACAGCTGGACAGTTGAACAAACTTACCCACGATGGTAGCAAAAATGAGGACACCAGCGAGGAAATCGGCCACTACGAAAAGATACTCGGCATCATTTTCCGGCGTCGGCGTCTCTCCAATCGTCGTCAGCGTCAACGTCGACCAATAGAAACTGTAAATGTACTGCCTCTGGAGGGTATTATTCCGGGTTCCATTCAAATTGTACACCCAATTGTCCGAGCTGAAGCCCAGCTCGTAGCTGATGGCAAAATACATGCAGGCATTCCAATGGATGAGCACCAAAATCGCCAGCACCACCTTGCAGATGCGGAAGGCATTCGGATAACCGGTGGCCGTCTCTGTCCGGTCGAACCACTCGAGCAGGCGTGGCAGGCGCAGAAGGCGGTTCAACCGCACGATCACCGGGCACGGCAGGTACAGGCTCGAGCAGGTTTCGGGCGGCCACCAGATGTAGGCCAGGTCGGTGGGCAGCATCGAAAGGACGTCCAGGTACCAGCCCTTTGTGTGGAAGTAATGGCGACGCAAACGGAAGGCGTCCCTCACCAACAGGCCCTGGTCGAGGAAGCCTGCAAGGAGCGGGGGAAAGAGGTGAAATAATTTCATTTGGAAAGCCAAAAAGCATTCCCCCAGCGATTTAGTGCACATGATTCACTTAATGTATTCATTTCATTCAGTTATGCGCATATCAAAGGCCCTTAAGGACCCAAGAAACTTTTATTTATCAGCCAACGGATGCCCTTTTCCAAAAACGCCAAATAGCTGATTTTATTTATAAGCTTCTTAAAAAGGTCGGAGAGTTCCCACCACAGCTAACAAATATTCTTCTTGAAGAGTTTTAAAAGTCTTTAAACAGCCACTAAAGTCTCCATCAGTATTCGCCGGATTCTTTTCCTTACTAATTCTGAATTGGGGGTTTAATGTCTTCATTTCCTTAAGTCTTCCTAGAAGCGAATTTAAATCTTCGAAAGCCCTTATAAAGTTCTCTGAAGAAAGCTCTTTAAGTCCCCATACCAACCTAGAAAGACTGTTCTAGATAAGCAGGCAAAAAAGGCTCATGAATTCGAAGGATTCTTTTTCCCTTCTTTCTATTGTACATTTTCTTTGTACATCTGAACTGATAAGTGGATGCTCTCCTGATCCAGCTGGGAAGATGAAGTCCTAACTAAAATGGCTTTATACAAATCTCTGAAAATCTCTGTCTCAAAGGCTTCCAAAGATTCCCAATAGAACCTCATAAAGTAAAAGGAATTCAATTTTCTCAAGTAAAAAAGAAGAGTAAAATTTCTGCTACTGTCAGTTTTCCTGGAACTCATTGACTTTCATTCGCTGTCCAATTGCATGACCATTGGCCGGTCAGGTGGGCTCAGTTCAAATCCTATATAATCCAAAGAAAAACGTTGAAAAGATCTCGTAGATTGTTGCTATATATTTTGCTGATTCAGAGTTACGCTTGATCCAGTGGCTGGCACTAATTTCCATTATTATTTTTCCTAGAACGCGTCCGCGTCGAGTTGTGAAATAATTTGCGGCATTTTAACTGTGGGCATCCTGCGGTTGCTGCTGTTACGTTGCCACGGCTCTGGCCTGCTCATTTTGCGGCATGTGGCACGGGAATGTTTCGCATTTTGTTCTTGCCAACGCCACGGCCTCCGCTTGCTGTATTTTAGCATATGAACAAAATTATGAATGGCAACAGCCCGGGGATTGTCACTGGTGTCTCTTCTTCCCTCCCTCTCTCACTCTGTCTGTCTCTGTTTGTTGTATTTATTAAATTCGCTTGCCTGCCGCCCTACAAAATGTCAAGGTTGGCTTATCCCTGCATTTGGCGGCTCCCGCACGCAGGGAATTCCCGTAGAAGCCCCTCCGCTGGGCTGTCCTGTTGTCTACTACAAAAAAGTGCAAATGGTCCTTCTGCCTTTGACTTTGTCTTTGTTTTTTTCTCTAGTGGATTTACTTGGGGTTCCAAGGGTCTGCCAGAACCGGCGCCGTTTATCAGCCGAGACGTCTTCACCGGCTTAGGAACCCGCTTAGCTGGGAAAGCCGGCGGTTATAATTTTCGCTTAGGGTCTCTAGGTTTGGGTATTTTAAAGGGAAGAATATTTAGGTAGGTTCAAAGTAAAACCGAGTGAATACCAGGAATCCATGGGTTGTTTTTCTAGTCTATCAAAGGCTTTTAAAGTCTTGAATTTGGGCAACAGTTTGGCTTAAAATTTGCAGAGGGTAAAGGGGAAATATTGGTGATTTAAAGGCAATGAAATTGTCTGTCTTCCAAGCCAATTTAAGGCTCTCAGTCGAGGCCGCTTACCTCATAAATTTAAGAGACTTTTTGGTGTTTAAAAATCAACCTTCTTCAGCTTTGTTGATGGTTCTTGGAACCAAACGAACAAGCAACTAAGACAAAGATTCAAATCCTTTCAGACACTAATAAGAAGCTCGACAACTTCAACTGGAAGAACCTGAAAGATTATTATCGTTTTAAGATCAACAACGTTAACTCTAATCAATTGAACCCCAAGGCTTCCCAGTTGAGGCTTTCCAGCTCCTTTATTTGCATTCTTTTGACTTCTTTTCTGGCAATACTAAAAATAGACTCGGCTTGCCAAGATTTCCTAATTAATTCAACCGCAACTTCCCCTAGATTCTTTTCCCATTTAAGTCGTTTAAATCTTGGCAGTTTGGCAGATTTCTAGCTCCTATCAATTGGCGTTGGACTCACCTTCGTGCATGTGGACGAGCGTGTCGAGGAGGTAAATAAAATCACATAAATAGTCGAGGGTATACCAGACGGCGGGGGCGTTTTTGTTGATCTCCCAGAAGACCGAACGGCCGACCACGAAAATAATGTTGTACAGAACCGCCAGCGAGACCACAGCGAGCCACTGGAAGGCAAACTTGAGTACTTGGCTCACAAGGGAGCATCCATGGGCAACTTACCCGGTAATGGGACTGGAGGGTGGGATCCACCGACAGGCGATTGCAAAGGACACTCGTGCCGCGTATTTCGCTGGAGAGGGCGGCATCGTCGAGCACATTTTTGCCAATTTTGTCGGTGTTGGTGGTGTTGGAGAACTTCTCGAGGAACCAATCCGGCGGTTTGGCTCGATTCCTTTTGGTCAGACGTTGGCGCAGAGCCTGCAGGGTGCGCCGCAGGACCGAGGGCTTCGTGCGTTTGCTTTGCTCCTAAACACCAAAAAAAAGAGATTAAACGAATCAAAGTGGGCAGTAAAATCAAATAGGCGCCCATAAGTTGGGCCGCAAGTTGGCGCCAAAGTTGCCGCCCCGCTTCTCCTGGGAGGAGAGCTTAATTTTGGCAACTTGACTATCAAAACTTCGCCTAGTGGAAGGCCACAGATGGGCGTGCACATTACCCCAGCGGGCGGCTGGGTTCGGCTCGCTTCCGCTGCGGTTCAGGCTGATGGGCCGAGATTAAAAACGTGTGCTTGACAGGCTAATAAACGGTTATCAGTTGGTGGCAGCGGTTAATCCATTACGTCCTTGGCATCATCAGTATCCTGTTGCCGGTCTACCTCGCCTCGCTGCCACACATGCACTCAGGCATTGCAGCCCGCCCGTGGGCAACCTGCTGGGTGGCCCCATCAAGGTCGTTGCCAAGTGTCACTGCCACTAACCGACACACATTTCCCCAGTTGTCTTTCTGGGTGGATGTGGGTGGTATTTACCATATCATTTTGTCCACTGATGGCTGCGATATCCAACGATTGCACCATTCCAAAAAATCCAAATGGGCGGCCTTAAAATGGCCGAGAGGGTTTTTTGGAGCGTTGCTCACTTTTTGTTTTGTTCACTTGCAGTTTTTTTATTGAAATGCTTTTCACTTTTGTTTGGTTGCCGTTATTTCAATGCTTCAGTTTATAAGGGTAAACGAACAACAACAACAACATTAGCACCAACAACAACAAAGCTCAGTTCTGCGCGCATGCGCATCGACGTGTTCGCCAGCACTGAAAGCGATAACAATTTTCTGCTTTTCTGTATTTCGTTTTCGGTTTTCTGTCTTTGTCACATGTTCGTTGAGTCCGAGAGAGTGAGAGCCACCGACAGCGGTGGCGGTTGCGGGGGCTTTGCACAGTGGTAAATAAAATATAAGCGGAATTTCAGGAATATTAAAGCGGCCTTAAGATTGTCTCATGAGAAATTGAAATTAATAATTGAATTGCAAATTGAATATTTCAGGTTACGAATCGCTGTCAATCAGGGAAAATAAATTAAAGACCCTTATGGGTAGAAATTAAAAGGTTATTCAATTCTTATATTATATTCTAATTCTTCACTCTACTTCTTCATCTTTTTCATTCTTTCTGTCACTCTCTTTCTTCCTGTAGTTGCATTTCTTTGTTAGTTTAAATTAGAAACCGAACCATTTCTTAAGCTCATCTGGCTGTCTCGAGCCATACTAACAAATCTGAATTGAATTCGGTAATATAATATGTTGGATTTGAAGAACATAAAATAATCTGTAAGCCTCTCTTTCTAATTGTTCTTGTACCAGAAAATATAATCCCAAGTTCCATGTTCGAATTCAGTAATTTGAGGGATCCCAAGTTTCCCATTTCCTCCAGAAGTAAAGCATCCATCGAGGGACTTTAAAATGCTTCCCTTTTTTTGAATAGACTTTGCCCCACTGTGCCGGACAAACGGCTAAGCTGCTGACCACACACACACACGCACACACCCGCGCGCTCGTGCGTTTTATCCGCTTAGGTGAGGGCGAGTGGCTTTTGTTGTGCGTTGTTCGGTTGGTTGTTGTAGTTTTTGTTACTGTTATTTGCAATTTTCTTAATTTGCATGTACCGGCGGCGGCACGGACACTGAGTACAGCCACTGCCAAGGCGGATGGGTAACACGTTTAATTAATTAACCTGGCCGAGACTTGGAGTCGGCATCGGTCTTGGTCTCAAGTGACTTGGGTCCTTCATTACCAAGTGGTGGGCGGCCATTGATGCCAATTTGACAAGATTGATGACACTTAATGGGTAATACCCCCAGGGGCGTCATATCGGACTAATTGGTAAGTGGCTAGCGGCGCCGGCCGGTGGGGGTGGGCCGGTTAAACGATTTTTAATCGTTTTAGTTATCATTTCATTAAAACGCCTCAAAGGCTAACCTCCTTCGGTTTTTAAAACAAAACTGGTATTTGTTTTTTTAATCGAATTCTTATGAAATTCATGCCGCATTGTTTACTCGGAATTTGTGCATAAATTAATTTGGAGCTCATGGTGAAAATGAGAAAACACCCCAAAAACAACAACAACAATCTAATAAAAAATTCTAGTTTTTATTGCAGCGATTGATAGATTTCCTCCCCAGCGACAAGCGCGGCCGACGACCGGCGACCAGCGACACCTGCGATGACGATGGGTGGGAACCGTAGGCGGGGCGGGAGGGGGAAGGCTGAGTTGGGCCGTTGCCAATTGCAAGGCTGAAACCGAAAATAAGCAAATGAAATCGCTTATACATTTTTTTCGTACTTGAAAGCCCAGCAACTGACCGACCGTCTGATTGCCTGTTGGGCTGGCCAAATCCCAGTGAGTTAGTCAGCCAGTCGGTCGGTCTGTCGGTTATTCATTCAGCCAATCTCCCTGATTGGCATTCAAAGCACAGACAAGCCACGCCGGGCGATAAATTTCCATAATTGCGTCGACCGTTAGATCGAGCGGCCGACCGGCCGACCAAGCGCCCCCAGCCGGATGAAGAGGCGGTGAGCTGGGGGAGGGGCGAAGTTTATTACATGCATGGATTTTATTCACAAAATAAAACACTTGAAAATGATGTGTTAGTCGCTGATAAGAAACGGCGACGACGTGTTTGATGGGCTATCGATAACGATAAACTGCACGCCTCTTTCGCGAGGTTGATTGAAATTCTGGCCAACAAAATGCGTGTGCCCGAGAGAATCAAGGCCGAAATTGCTGGCCAACCTCCACACACACACACAACATATAAAAATGAATGACTGGTCAGATATAAAAGTACAGTCAACGCTCATCGTATAGTGGGCGGGGGTGAATTTAACAGTTAATAAAGCACAAAAAACCCCAACGGGAATTGCAGGTGGACCAAAGAACACGGCGGCATTTTCGGGTAAATAAAAGCCAAAGGAAAATTTAATGGAAATCGTTTTTCTTTTTGTGGATTCTGCGGCTTCCACTGCGGGGCGTTTTTGGATCGATAACGATAAACCAAGAGGTTTTCATTTGTTCTTTAAAGGAATAAAAGGCGCAGGCTTTTTTGTAGCCTTGAAAGGAATCGCGTTTAAGGTTGTCTGTGAATCTGAGCCTAGAAAAAGTTGCTAGGAATGAATCTCCCCCGAAAAGCCTTTAAGGACTTTCGTTTTTGGTGCCTACTGTACTGCTTTTATGGCCACTGCAGTTCTCACAAAACTAGCAATAAATATTTCCGATGTTTTACTACCCAAAATTGGACGAAATCGCAATCAGTTTCGTTTATCGCCACAAATTGCAGTCATGTGGGCACTCGAGGGTCCCTTCGTTTCTGTGCCTTGACTTTTATCAGGCACTATGGAATTTATGTTGTTTTATTATTGAAAGGCGGTGCACAGATTACCTCCCCCTCTGCCCAATTGGGCAACCGCTGGACTGCAGTGGGCGTGGGGGCGGTAGACATCGTAATGTGGGAAATTATGCAAATCGGGTACATAAATTTGTGGCCCAAAGATCGGCATATGGCCTGCGTCAGGGCCAACTGGGTGGCTTATTGTTTGCCACACACACACACGGATACACGAGCACGTCAATCACTTAGATGGGGCAGGGTGCGGGGCAGATGGCTGTGGCTTGGCCCCACACTTTTAATTTACTCGTACAATGACCGCTCCTTGGGCGGGCGCTGCTCCTCTGTTTGTCATTTCTATTAGGCTCCCGGTTTTTAAGCCTGGCCAACCGCATTCATATTAAAAAACGAGAGCCAAGAACGACGGCGGCGACGACGCTGGCGACCTTGCCCGGCAACCGTCATCAACATAAAAGAATCCTTTAGTTAGTCAAACGCCCCGACTTCTCGGCTGCCCGACGGCCCGTTTAGTTGCTTGTAATCTTTTGTGTCATTGTTGACGGAACGCATTAGAGCGACGGACGACGGACGGCAGACAAGTTTAAAATGGCGAGGCGTCCCCGGCGGCTTTCACTTGCTAACGGTAGACGGCGGCAAATTCAACTGAATTCCCGTGCTGGCGACATCGAAGGCACTTTTCGTTCGACTGTCGGTAGAGGAATTTGTTGAAAGTTGTTCGAGCGGCGAAAATTGAAGGACCCAGAAGGACAGGTGGCTTCTGTTCTTCTGTTTACCCAGCGAGCTCGAATTGCACGCAAAACTATCGACGACGAGGGCGGCCAATTGAGCCATAAAGCCAAAGTGTGGCAAACAAATAAAGCTTATTAATCGGTTTTAATCGGTGGCTCTGCCAACGGCTCTCGATGCTTTGCAGTCTCAACCGCCCAACCAAAATGGCGAGTGCCCCCAAGCGCGTCATCGACCACTTAATTGTAATGGCGGCCGCACCATCGCCTTAACCAACGCCAGCAACAATAACAGTAAAAAAGCTGGCAAGGCGTCGCTCTGGCGGGCGGCCGGGCAGCGGCCAACTTTTGTGGTTGTGTGTCCGTCCAAAACACACAGAGCACACCTCAGAAAAGGCCACCACCGGGCAAGCCGGCAAACCAATATTTGGCCAGCGGGAAAGGACAGAAGGCCTCTCACCGATCGGTGTGCTTATTTCATTCCATTGCGTTTTGGCTGTCAGGCCATTTATGAAATGGCATTGAAATAACCCCAGCCCAGTCCCTCTGCCTCTCCTCCCTACTGTTAAAGTTCTTGTGGCTTCGCTTTCCATTGCCCTTCGCTGCTTATCGCGGGCATTGTTGTCTCTTTTTGGCCAAGGGAATTATTTATAGCCGGAGGGACCCGCAGCACCCAAAAATAATGCAATTATTTTTTAAGTAAATTGTCACGAGCTAATAAAAATGCCCGGGGAGGGCCTTGGACAAAAAATTGGGAACAAAGCCCGCGCAGACCGTACGTGACAATCGAGGAAGCAATTAAAACGCGATTGTGGCGAAGGTCAAGTTTATGAAGGTCTCTTCCAGTAACCGCTCTAAACGGTGCCACCGGGCCACATGCATAATTGCCCAGGATCAATTAGTTAATTACGGGCCAGCAATCGGGCCATCCATCAGCGAAGACACAAACCAGCCGAGACCACAACCCGTCGGCCGCTAATTGAATGCACATTTTTTGTGGCGGGGACATTAAATTATGGGCGGCTGAAATTGAAATTATATGCTTAGGAAAACGGGGGGCGGCCAGGCGATAAATTCAACACAGGCGAATTGACAGGATATTAAATTACGTATACGCCGTGTGATTTATGGCGCTAAAAGCCCGAACGGGCGGCTGAAACTCAAGAACCAAATGGGCCCACAATTAGCGGCCACCCCGTTCCCTTTGACTTACTTGTATCAGTTTCCGGCCATTCTCCAGGCAATTCTCATCGCTGGCCCGCATCACGGTTGGTCCATTGGGCTGGTGATTGGAGCGTTTGGTTGAAACCGCGGCCGCCAGCTCGGCATCGTCGATATCCTCGTCCAGGCCGCCCTCATGTTCGTCGTCTTCCTCGTCATCGTCGTCATCGTCGAAGGAGTCGAAGTCATCGTCCTTCTGCACCGCCCGGCGGCCGCCCGTGGCCAATGCCGCCCGGCAGGGCCAAGGGGACTTGCGGCTCAAAGGATACGGAGCCAAAGCCTCGTCACTCTCCGCCGCCATGGATATGCGAACCGGCTCCAAGGCCCCGCCAGCGCCTTCAGTGCCAGCCAGGCCCCCGGTGGGGGTGAAGGGGGCATATAAGCCTCCTGTTACTTCCTCGGCCGCCAGGGCGTTGTCCAGGCCATGGAATTGCGTGTGGAAGAGCGTCTCCCCCGGCGGCCCTTCCCCGCTGCCAGTCTTGGGCGGTGGCAGGGGCGACCGCGAGGCCGAGGAGGCCGACGTTGAAGGCCCTCCAAATCGCGTGGTTCGATACATTGGACGGCTCAGGCTGTTAGACACAAAACACTCAAGATTCCAAAGCCTGCAAGGACCTTGCTATGGACTCACTTGTATCCGTATTTGGGCGAGTCCGTCTCCGGGCGCCGCCTGGTGGACATCATCGAGTTCACTCGATCTCCGCGGGCGGCTGCCATCATGTAAGTCCACATGGCTTTGCGGTCCTTGGGGTCGTCTCACTTGGGCTACACAGAGCACTCGACCGGCATGGCTGCGGTGCGGAAATTACTTAGCCTCTTGCCTGCGAGTGGAAAATGAAAAGTTTCGTTAAGCAGCGCCTCTCGTAATTGCCCAAAGTTGGTCCTCTGCATGTGGACGGACCGCCGCCCCCCGCTTGCCCCTTTCAGCCACACCTACTGACAATTTAAAAGCTTCCACTTGGGGGCAATTGAGGTGGGCGGAGAGGGCTTGGCCGGTTGTTTTGTTCTCTGGTCCTTAGAATCCTTGCTTGGCCGTAAAACAGTTGGGCTGTAAAACGAAGCCCATAGGTACATATGTACAGTGGGCTGACCCCTCCGGTAATTTAAGGTCATTCGGGTGAGCCCAAAAATCAGGCGCAGGTTTGCCAGGTTCAATTAAGTTGGGTCCATGATTTTAATTTATTAAGAAGAAGAGCGGACTGTCCACATTTTTAATGAGCCTATGATAGCATCAAAAATATGCCGGCCAAAGGATAGAATTTTCCTTGGTTGGGTTGGGAGAAGGGAAAGGCGCCAACTCCAATCGGCTTGGTGATAGGGAATCTTCGGGGCTTTTTCAGCAGAAAGATTTCTATAATCTCTCCTCAAAGTTAGGGTAAAATTCAATTTCTCTTTAAGGTAGTTAAGGGAATTTAAGTACATTATTTAACCCGCTCATGCGAAAGGATAAAAAACTAAATTAAATACTTTGAACTTTTAAACTCTCTCGTGCGGGTTTTTCCCCGCTTCACAGTTTATTATTTGCTGGCTTATTCAACGGCAAACTCTATGCGAAAATATGGCAAATAATTCATTTTAAAAACTTCTAAATTGAGTCTCAACTCGGTTTCCCCTTTGAAGGATATTAATTCCCACACACTGCGAAATTCTCTGCTCGTTTTGAAAGTTGCACTTTCATTTATTCGCTTTTGTTGGAGTTGCGTTGGATAAAAAATTAAATTAAAATCATCCACTGACGGAATACAAATCGATTCTCGACATAAGCCAATTAATGCCGCCGCTTGGCCCCACTGTGCGTGCAAGGACGGCAGCACCGCCGGCAACTCCTGTGCCTGCAATCCGAACCGTAATAATGCAGTTAAAATTAAGCAATTAAGTGAAAGCGGGCGGAAAGAACTCAAACTGGCAAACAAAAAGGAAAACGAAAAATGGCGCAGTTGGTGAAACTTTAAGGCGGTCGCCGCAAGCTGCCCCTCGCGGTATGCAAGGCAAATTGAAAGATCCAAAACGAATCCAAGGATAACAAGGAATGCTAAGCACCGAAAAATGCAAATGCAAAACTGCCACAATCGAAATAAGCACAAAACATTCCAGTAAATTTTGCCATTCCTTGGAGGATTTTTTTTTTTAGAGGTACGAATCGCATTCCTTTGTCTCGGATATCTTTGCCTGCCGCAGTTGCAGTTTTTTTCTCGAATTCAAGTGCACTGAAAGTTGGCGACGCCGCATGACTCAGCACTTTCGTTGGTCACAAGTCTTTGACCCGAGAAATTTCGTGCCTGGGAGGGTCGGTTGGGTTTTTTACGATTACAAGGCAGTAAAGAAGTGAAAGTTCACATCACTTCAATGGGAGTTTTTGCTGGCCTTTTTTCTATGCAAACGCACACGCCCTCAATGAAACAGACAAGGATTGGGGGGGTGGGGGTGGCGGTGACCCTGGGACGGGAACTCATCGATTTATGGATCTGTCCGGCGGGGCAATAGCAAAAATTCCAAGTAAATCCATTTATCAACTTCAATTGCAAACAGTTTCGAGTCCAGATAACGCCAAATTGACTTTGATAAAACGAGCGGGCGAACGAAGCCAGGAAATCCGTATGAAAAACCCCAAACAGGCCACCAGCAGGACGGGGAAAATTGCATGGAAATTGAAGCTTTGTGTGGCCAGCAAATTTGCAGAGCTTTACAACCGCACAGCGCTAATCAAAGGACAACTACTGGCAATGGACAGAACCGCAAAACAAAGCAAGGACATCTTGGAAAATTTTGGCAACCTCCAGCCGGCCTCGCTAATGAGCCATAAATGACAAACAAGGAGGACCTCCTGCAGTTGTCCGTCTGTCCAACTGCTCGTCTGCTCATTTGTAATGATTTACTGGCTTGGCCAGCAAATCAGAGTGTGATTCCTGTTTGAGGCCCCCCAAGGGACTCGTTTTCACTTGTGTCACAGATTATGAACCGTCGTCCAAGGATCCTGGGTATCCTGCCCCTCCCTAGCCAACAGTTGGCTTGGGCAAACAACATAATGTGGGTCAAACTTTGCCCGTGGCTGGCGGGCAGTCTAACCAAGTTTCGAGATTATTTCTCTTACAATAAATAAAACGAAAAAATGTCGCCATATCCTTGTATCATTTCTCTGGCTGTCGATTTGTCTTCACGTCTGTCTGGCTGTCCGGGTTTGCGTTTGTCTGCGGTCGAGTGAAAAGTAAATGAAATTGAAAGAGTTTTGCCATTTCCGCTGTCCAACTTTTTTTCACAAATCATAAAACAAAAACAAAAGCACAAGGTCCTTTCGTCCTACCCCCCTCTCGCTCACCGCTGACCAAAATACGATATAAATCTATACATGATGAGGGGGCGAATGCTCAGTCAATTGAGAGGGCTAATTAGTTGGATCGCCGGCGCCAATCGAATTTCCTTCAACAGCTGGACACTTCAAGAGTCCATCTATGTCCTGTCGAGGCTACTATCTCACTCTTTGTGGGCGTCGTTGTCTGCTGGTTGGGGGAGTGTGGCTTCTATTAATACCGCTTCATTGCACTCGAGAAATGTTTGGCCACTCGGACTTCAAATTGAGTGAGGAAATGTCGGCTGACGAATGGCCGGTCTGGAATTGGCCTCGTTAGGTTGCCAGGGAAACTAATTGGTTGAAATTGTGGTTAGCCGAGTTATTCGATTTCATAAACCGTAAGAAGTTTTTGTATATTTCAGGGAAATGAAAGCTGGACGGGTTTATTTTTAGACTTTAAGGAAACTTTAATTCTCCAGCATTTCTTCTAGGAAACACAGCCTACAAGGATTCTCTGGCTCGCAGAGATCCCTGAACACAAAAGCCACAATAAGAGGAACTCTGAGCAATAGAATTTAAGTGTCTTGCCCAGCACAATTTTTCCGTTCTTAATTAAACAAGAGGTATTATAAAGAGTAGAGATTTTATTGGGCATATACAAAATTGAATAAAAAATATCAAACAGAGAAGACAACAAACCTCCACGGTCCAGTTTGGTTTAGTTCTCAGGAAAACTCTCACTACTCTTGTAACTTAATTAATTATTGATATTTTAGCAAGCTCATTAAAAAACTTTTCTGATAGCTTTAAAAGGCACCGTAAAGAGCTTGTTATAAAGTTTATTAAAATTACTTTTAATAAACAAAACCATACAGATTGGGGAATTTAATTTGGCTGTGCGAGTTGGCCAATCGAAAGTCAAACAATGGTATTAAAAGGTGCAAAAGTATGTTACTTAAAGAGAAGGAGATCTCGTAAATCCCCTAAACTTTAGTGCCGAAAATATCTTCAAAATGGTTAGAAATTTAAGAGAAATCTATCAAGCCATGTCTATGAACAATAAAAGAACCTCAGAGACTGCAATCAACCAAATTGGATATTTAGAAACTGCAAGTAGATCGAGATAATCTTTTTTCTTTCGATGTCGTAGAAAAACTATATTCTCCTCGGGTTTTAGGATTAAGATCAGAGACAATTGCCCTCCTCTAGTGTGATTTCTAGGTTCTATAAGAAGGAAACCTAATTTCTTCGCAGTTTTGTGGTCTGTAATGGGAAAATCCCAGAGACTGTAAAAAATAGAGTAACCCAAATTGAAAGACTCCAGATGTATAACTTTTTTTTCTTTTAAAGAGACATTTCTTCTCGGATTGATTTGTAAGTTCTGAGAAAGAAACCTAATTTCTTCTCAATTTTCTTGCTGTTTTTGGTAATGGATTGTTAAAGTAGGCCAATTCCCGGCGGTAATGCAATGCCGGGTCGACCCGTGACAGAGGAGGAGCAAGCTCCTGCACTCCGTCAAGTTCCAAAAATCAGTTTAACATTTGTTGTCCTTCGATGAAGGATCTATCAGATGTTAAGCTGATAAGAACAGATATGTGTTTGTTTATTAATCAAGTAAATTGCCTGCGGGGGCCAGTCTCCCCCTCAGGTGATTAAGCTATAGTATACATATGTTTAGAGCTTACAGACTATAGGTGTGTGTGTGTGTGTGTATGTGTGTGGTGCATAAGGCACTTTGGCATAGTAGTATACAATCTCTATATATATATTTTTTTTGGCATGAGTTATCTTATTATACTAACCAATTTACAACCCATTTTATGGGTCAATTGGTGGGGCAGGTGTTGGTGGTGGGACAGCAGATGGTGGTGGGGCAACAGTTGGTGGTGAGGCAGGAATTGGTAGTGGGGCAGGGGCTGGTGGCGGGGCAGGGTCTGGCAGTGGGGCGGGGGTTGGTGGTGGGGCAGGAGTTCGGGGCGCAGCGTGGTGTTCTGCATTGGTCACCACGCGGTACTGCCTCATCCCGGAGACATGCTCGACATAAATGTCACGAGACCAATGTATCGTCTCCGAGATGATTAGCCGGCGCATCAGGGAGGCGTAGTACCGGGACACTCCAAGGCAGCCCAGAACACGCTCGTTGGAGGGGTCCCAGGTTTCAAGGGCTCCAACGACGATGGCGTCACAATACACCTCGTAGCCCTGGCCCCTGAGATCCTCCACGAGAGGCCGGTACTTCTCGATTTTCGCGTTCCGAGCCGTCTCAAAGGCCCCGCTTGTTCGCCCGATCGCGGATCGCGATGTCCGGCCTCAGGGTCGCCAGGTCATCTCTCACGCCCTCGACACGGCGATTCTCCGTCAGAGTCCCTCCAATG
>JBAMCP010000955.1:0-15058 GCA_037075105.1 Lissocephala sabroskyi
TCGCAATTTTCAAACGATCATAACTCTATAACCAATCGTGATAGGTCAAAGGTCCTATACATGTTTTAGAAAGGTCAGATAGTAGGCTTCAATTCTGCATTAAAATTTTTTTAAAATGTCAAGCGGTTACCGAGATATGGACGATCAAAAATCAGGACTTTAACTCATCATATCTCAGAAATTAAACAAGAGAGGTCAAAGGCCAAATATGTTTTGGAAAGGTCAAAAGGTCATCTAAACTTCACAACTATTAGATTTCGCCTAACTACAACCATATTGCGGGAATCGATTATTGGCGATTACGGACGAAGGACATGAGATACGCACGCGCAAAGGACCTCATATGAAGAATAACGATAAGCAGCACCTATAGAGACCGTCCGTTTCAAAATCGGTCGAGCGGTTCTCGAGATAATCCAATTTGAAAAAAATGCCAATACCGACCCCCAAAGTTTCCAAAAATTTCAAATGCCTATATCTCGAAAACCAAGGAAGCGAGGTCAAGGGTTAAATATGTTTTGGAAAGGTCATGAGCTTATTCACAGACTTCAACTATCAAAATTCTCCTAACTGCAGCCATTTTGCGGGAATCGATGATTGGCGATTACGGACGAAGGACATAAGATACGCACGCGCAAAGGACCTTATATGAAGAATAACGATAAGCAGCACCTATAGAGACCGTCCGTTTCAAAATCGGTCGAGCGGTTCTCGAGAAAATCCAATTTGAAAAATATGCCAATACCGACCCCCAAAGTTTGCAAAAATTTCAAATGCCTATATCTCGAAAACCAAGCAAGCGAGATCAAAGGTCAAACATGTTTTGGAAAGGTCATGAGCTTATTCACCGACTTCAACTATCAAAATTCTCCTAACTACAGCCATTTTGCTGGAATCGATTATCAGCGATTACGGACGAAGGACATGAGCAAAGCATGCGGAAAGGGCCTCATATGAAGAATAACACTAAGCAGGACCTATAGAGACCAACCGATTTAAAATCGGTCCAGCGGTTGATGAGATATTAGCGTTTGAAGTTTTCGGACTCGTCGACCGAAATTGGTGATTTCAAAAAAGTGTTGCCTATCACAAAGGCGCTAGTCGAAATTATATTGCCAAAAATCACTGCATACTTTTAAGGGCCGAAAAAAATAACCAAAAATTAAACACAGTGAGGAATTAATTAAATCAATCCATTTATTAATTTATTTATCTTATTATTCACAGGTGGTGTAAAATTGATAACAATGTGTCTCTCGATTCCTCGTCTTCACTCAGTCTCTATTAAATTATTAGTCAACTTTTAACAGGATTTTTAGTTGAGATTATTTAACAATTAACCATTAGTTAAATTGGCTATGAGGCCTGTTAAAGGGCCTGGCAGATGGCTTAGTACAATTTATAGATCCTTTGAATTAAAGTGTTCCGTTCATCAAGTGGCTGACAGCCCGCTTAAAGGACCACATCACCCTGTGTATATAATTCGTGTCCTGACAGATTCCCATGTATAGGTATATGTGTTCTTGGTATCAAAGTGTCCTTAAAATTAGTAATTTGTTATTATAAATTTATAAATATGATAAGGATTGCCAATGTCCCGTGAGCTTCCTGTTGTTGCTGCAAAGAAATGAGAATTTAAATTGAGTGCATTAAATACGATTGCCATTAAAGACTTTTAAATTCAATTGCCGGCTGGTGGCCCCCTAAATCGCTGCAATTGTTGCCAAAGTGCCTCCGGGGACAGCAGATCATTACAAACGCCCCGATTACAAAAGACAGTAAGCGGAGCAGTCTAGCGGGTGGCGGGCGGGCGCCGACTCCATCGCCAGGATGCTCAGCGAGCTGCCAATGCCACCATAAAAATAACACATAATCATTTTATTAGCTCAAGGAGCAGGACCAGCCAAGCGAACCCCCAGCCAGGGCAAAGGAGGGGCGTCTGAATGACTGAGCAGCGATGGGAACGTAAATTACCGTTTAACACCGTGTTAGTGCCTCGGCTAACATGTTGCACACCAGCCAGCCCAGATCCCCAATCATGTGTCATCAGGGCCGGCAGTCGGCAGCCAGGCACACACACGCAGAGGGAATCCCCGTCAAAGTTTTCTCGTTAGGGAAACTAATTATCCGTTGTCGCTGGCGGCGGGAGCGGAGTCGCCTAACTGGCGAGGTGACAGTTCGAATGCCGAGCGAATGGGGATCGTTGGACGGGTCAGGAAACTATTAGTTGGTGGCTGCCATGTGTTGGCAAATGTTGATTAAATTTCCGATAATTGTCGGAAAAAATGTAGGCAAATATTTCGTAGAAATTCCATAACCAAAGGCTGCCAGCCAATCCGATTTGGCTCGCATCAAAAGTCATTTAAATGGCGGCCCGCACAAAAAAGGACGCGCGACTTTCAATAGACAAACAATGGCCGTCCGTCGTCCACTGTCTGCTGTCCACTGTCCGTCGTCCGTCGAACACAATTGGAATCACACAAAATCCGCCGACCTCGACGACCATTTAAATTGATGGAAATTGAAAATCAGCCAGAGAACAAAACCAAAATCTAAAGCGTTCAAAGCTTCCGCGGGCCAAGTACTCTTATTGAAGCTCGGCAGGATCCAAAGTCCTTCAGTGAGTGGGGAAAGATTTAGCATAGAAACAGGTTTGATATGGTTGAGTTCGATTGCCCAGAAATAAAATAAGCTTAGGGGATTTTGAGGATGCGTTAGAGAAACCAATTGATCCGATCAGTGAGAAAGGGAACTTAGAAAGATCAGAAAGAAACCAGAAGCACAGCCAGAAGAGCAAAAAGGCAAGGAAGTAGGAGGAAACTAAGACCCGGAGGCAAGCCAGGAAGGTTCTTCTGGAAGGCAAAAATGAGCCTCACTACATTTCCAATTCTTCCACGATTTTCTGTATCAACTCTTCACCAACAGAAGTAAGGATACTTTCAGCTCAGAGAACGAATATTTCACGTTCTATCTGAGAGAAAAAATTGCTCATAATCGATCACTGGATATGAAAACCTTTGCTCTTCAAGATCCTTCGCTCTAAATTTATTTCAATCTTCAACTTTTGAGCGAGGATTCTTGAGATCATAGAACCTTACTAACTGTTCACTTTCCTATAAAACCCAACTTCCTTCTCTTAGTTGAATGGCCAGACTGAGAGAATCTGTTCAATGTCCACCATTAAATTTACAGAGTATAGAAATCCTCTTCCCCGAGCAGCGTTGTGCGAACTTTGTGTGCATATCGAAGGAAGAGAGAAAAGCAAATGGGATGGGAAATAGGAAATGCAATCAACGCCAAATGCCAGTCGATGGAGTAGACAACCCAAAAGACCGTTAAGAAGTAGTTAAGTCTCCGCTGTGACAAGTGAAAAGTCGTTAAAAAAAACGAAAGAAAAAGAAAAACTAAAAGCAAGAAGAAGTCGAAGTCCGAGGAGGTGGAGGCTGTTAAGCAAAATTAACAATTCCACTGCCTAGCAGAGAATATAAAAAAAGAAGAGCAACAATTCACCGGTCCATCCCTGACCATTGAATGTCCTGGAACCCCATCGCCCCTGCCGCGGACAGTCGACGACCGGCGAAGGCAAACAAACGAATCGGAAGCTGGCAAACAAACATGGGAAACAGCGGAAGGCACTCAACTAATGGCAACAAAATGCGTTTATTGTAAAATAACCAACACGTTCGACGACCCCCAACCAGCCAGCCGGCAGCCAGACGGCGTGGCAGCAACAATGAGTCCCGGGCAGCAACAAGCGACGGCGACCCCCGGCCCCAACGGCGCTTCGATGTCAACGCAAAAGTCAATCAGAGGGCAGGCGGGGAATCCCTGAAAAAAGCGCAGACAGACTGACATTGGGCGCTGCTGGGGTTCCCCGACGGACGTACGCACTTTCAATGGGCCAACGGACCGCCTGGCATTCAAAATCAATTCAATTGAAGAATTTTTTGTGGCAGAAGGAAGCGCAAAGGACCCGGGCCACCCCCGGGAAGAGCGGCGGCTGCCGGCATCCCCCGATGGCTTTTGCTGGTGTCTGCGATGACTTTGGCTTTGTTTGCTACTTGAAAAATCACTTGGAAACTGCCAAAAATGTTCATTTTCGTTTTCATTTCGCCGGAAATGAATGATTTCCGCCACCGCCACTCGTCGTCCTCCAAGCGAAGCGACGGCGGCGGCTGCGTCGCCATCACCGCGGTAATGAGACGTAATGGATGGGCGGCGGGGCGGATATTTTGGCATCTCATCGTGCGTTGATGTTTTCAAATTAATTGCCAACTGACGTTTGTCAGGGAAGTTGCCGCTCCAACGAACGGCCAACCGAGGGGGCCGCCAAAGTTTTGCATATTTGAAAGTTCGCCTGGCAAATTAGCAGTGCCAGTGCCGTTGGTCGGTCATCACTCAGTAAGTTGGTTTATCTACTCACTTGCAGCTCATTAGGCAGCCCTGGCAAGTCACTGGCCGCCCAGCCGCGGCACGCCCACTGACACAAGCAGGCGGGGCGGCTGGCCAACTTCAACCGCAACTTTCGCAGGCGTAAGCGTGCGTAAAATGAAATAATTAATTGGATTCCCCAGGACATGTGTGGGGAGTCTGTCCAGTTGTCCATTTGTCACTGGACTGGCCAGCGCCTTGTCCATTCAACTTGCGATTGGCGGTGATGAAAATCCCTCCTCGAACTCATTAGATGGATGGGTGAGATTTGCGAGATTCCTTTGATTCGCCGGCAGGATAAACGATGGGGGGCCGAACTTCTGATGAATGGTCGTCCGGACATCAATGGACATTTTAAATAAATTAGTTGAATTGCCCTGCCAAACGCCCCCTCGCAATGCCTCAGATGATAAATCACAAAAAAGGACCTCAGATTTTCATTCACAATCAGAATGACTCGATTAGTCTGCGACCCCCCGAAGCGGACATAATTCAAAGGAGGACCCAGCGTAGGAATAAGGAACAAGGAGACCTGCAGCCGTTGAAGGGATGTGAGATTTAAGAAAACTCTGAAGGCAACTCTGGATATGATTGCAGCTCAGCCTGACTACAAATCTGGGTTCGATCAGCCAAGATGAAGGAAGGAGTTAAGCTGAAGCTCTTCCAATTCCTTTGATTCTAAGATCTTTAAAAATATTTGGATATAAAAGAACCCATTCATCCAAGAGCAAAGCCACAAGGCGAGGAAATTATGTCCCCTAAATTAAGGAAATAATAGGAAGCCCACTCAAGAAGAGAATTTAAGCCTCCAGAAATGCCTGTCTCGATTTACCGCCACAGGAATCGAGCTCGGGAGACTTTTGGAATTGGTTTCCATTTTTATCTCAGGCTGATATCATCCCAGACAGTCAATGGGTCAATGAAAAGGAGACCCTCCCGTCGTGAATCTAAATGCAAATCAAACGAGGACGTAAAAGCAAATTCAGTTGGTAAATAAAATTCACTTTCGCGAGTTTTAATTAGAAAGGCGAGCGGCGCCAGTCAGTGGGCGTCTGCGGGACGGCGATTTATGCCCGGGGTTATAAATTAAGATAATAAACCACCAAATTGTTATAAGTTAATTAAGTTAAATGAAAAGCTTTTAAGCATCAACTCAAAGCGACCCAGACCGAGCCGAGCTGACGACGAGCATCATCGAGTTGAGGCGGAGACTCTGAAGATGCCCAGATGCCTGGGCCGACGACCGAAAGCATTAAGGTGAATGAAGGAGGAAGCCCCCCCAAAAATATCGACCCCAACATGAACTTCGGGCCAGGTTGTGTGCCGGCTGACAAGAAGACAAATGTCTGGCAATTTGGCTAAATGGCAGCCTCGCCCTCACCCACCCCGGGCGGTCGGAGGATAAAAAGGAACAATTATTATTGTCATGTGTGTATTTTAACTAAAGTTTCCTCATCTGCCAGACAGCTCCAGACAGGCAGCCAGGCAGACTGTCTGCCGCAAATAAACTTCTGCTTGGCTGACTGACAACTGGCAGTTTGCTCGAGAACTCCAGGCGCCTGGCAGGCTCCAAACGAGCGTGTTAATTGTTCTTGGGCGGTGGGACTGCCGATTGTTTGAGGCTATCAAATACGTGCAGCGGAAGCTGCTCAAGGGATTTGCGGTCACTCAAACTGATGATCGATGGGCCAATCCCAATCGATCGCTTTCCCTAAGTTTCAACGCTTTAAGCTGCCCACAATCACAAAATCATAATTAAATTGTCGGGGGCCTCGCACACGCCTCGGCATAATTGCCCCGCAAAACTTGGCCAACTTGGTCAGCAAAGGGCCGGCAGGGTTGTCATATCTGCATAACCAAACAAACCGACAGCCACTAATTGCCATTGACTTGGCCAAGACGCTGGCTGTTAGCCGGGCGGTGGGCAGAATGATTAAAAATTTAATGAGGCCCTGGCAGCCCTGAGGCTTGAAGCCGAACCACCGACCGTTCGCCGGCAGATGGAATGCTTTTGGCAGCAGCCATCGACATTTTTGAAGGGTCCGGGGGTGGGGGCGCCATGTCAGTTAACTTTCGTTTTTTCTAAAAAATCACAAGTGAATTGTTTTGGGTGCTTACATGAAATCGAAGTGAATTGTTGAATCCACCGACAGACAGCAAACGGCTGGGCGCCTGTTGCCGGCGATGAATGGCAGCCGCCTCCTTTGTTGGGTGGGTGGGGCGGCTGGTGGGGTTTACTTTTGATTTTCCGAAAAGCCAATACTCCAAGGGCTTTTCTAGTCGACTATTGTGGATGTTGCAGTTGTTAGTTTATTTTATTTTCATGGCTGTTGATTTCCTGTGTCCGCCCATCGAACAGCCACTGAGTTTATTTTTTGAGGGCGCCTGCTGCCAACGTCATCATCATCATCATCGTTGTTGTTGTTGTTGTTGTTATAGGTTTTGGGTTTTTTGTGAAATGTCTGAAAATACAGAAGAGAAATTAATTTTGTAACAAAGTTAGAAAGAATTTAGCACCCCCAAAAAATCAAGCCAACCAATTCAATCGACCGGCGCATCCCCAACCGCCCGAGGCGGCCGGCAATCTCAGGGGTTGGCCGGGTTGAGTCACTGAAGAATTCCTGGCCGGCTAAGTGAGCCCGCGGGCCATTCAGGAAGATGCCTGGCTGAAGCCTTGGCATCTCAAGTGCTTGCCGCTCGAGGACTCACTCAAGAATGTAATGAGAACGAAAGACGAGAAGCCAACGCAATCTCGTTTCTCAAGAGGCTTCGTCATTCCAAATGATCTCATCGATGAGGAGAGGGTTTGGCTCTCCCCAAAGACTCAATGAGTCCTGGACATGCTAAGGAAGAATCAATAACGGGTCTCAGAGAAGATTCCCCGATGAAGACTGAAGGAATCAAATCTTTTTAAGGCTTTACCTTTGTCTAAGGTTCAGTCATAAATTATCGATTGAAATACAAATGAAACGGGTTCCTAAGTCTATAAATGGATCAAGTTTGAAAGACTTTGTAGACCAAAGAGAGAGTGAAAAAGCTGCGGGGAGATGGCTTCCCTGGGGACGAGTTCTCTCCCAAAATCATTTAATATTCCAGCTGATTTATTTGATTTCTAAACAAAAACAAGAACAACCTCCGCCCAGGGTTCTTGCCGTTGTCCTTGCAGGAGAGGAATCCGGGGCCCCCACTCCCCGGCTGCCGCATTGTCAGATGCAATTTGTGTGCTTAACGCTGCCTGAAATAAGATTTCCCCTCGTGCCCCGTTCGGCACCAGCAAAGTCCTCAATTGGACAGATAGAACACGGGCGGGGCAAGCTGACGCAGGATACGGACAGGGACATGTGGTAATTTGAGCTTACAGTAATGGAATTTTTAAGTGAACGTCACAAATGCAGAAATGGAGCACATCGACCGACCAAAAAGCAAAAGCAACTCCTCAAATATGCAAAGACTCCCGCGCGAGGAGACGCCAAATGAGTATTTATGATGGGCAAGGACCCAGCCAGGCGCCTCCTCGCCTCACACATCATCTATCATCGGTTCACCGAGCATCTGCCCTCCAAAAAAACCTGCTCGCCCCGTCAATCCTCATAGTTCCATTATGATGATTGTTATTAACTTAAATAGAAAATACTCGACTCGATTCATAAATCTCCCGGTTTGCCCGGGGGGATTTATGGTCGGCTGATGGGTTCTGTAATGAGATCGTCAAGGCGACAAACAGGGAAACTAATTGGATGCCTGGCCGGGCGATTTGAAAGGCTAGTAAATTTTAAATGCACCATTAGCATGATTTATGCCTGTTTAATTTTTCATAACAATGAAATCGCACCAGCAACAAAGGCCGCAAACTCGTGGCCGTTAGTGCATAAAAAATGACGGACATTCAGGGACCCCGGCGACGACAACAAGGACATGGCATAATTGAATAGTAAAATGGCCGGGCCGGCCACAAAATCGCCGTCGCAACAAAATCTTCGAGGGGGTTCGGTCGCAGGACGACGCAAACCGCATGTACAGGCGATTAAATTTCATTGAAATTGAATTACATTAAAAAGTGCAAAAGGCGGCCCGCGGCCCCAGCCAACAACAAAAAGGACAACAACAACCACCACAATCGGGGAGACAATAGTGCGCAAATTAACTTACAAAGCGAAATAAAAATCGCTTACGAGGCAGTTTCGCCCGCCGGGCCATCTGCCGCAATTTGGCTTAATGCTAAACAGCCAACAACAAAAACAACAAGCGGCTGACAGACAGGTCCTTGCATTGTGGCCGTTGGTCCTTTGTTGGCAGCGCCGAAAACGAGTTGCTCCTAAAGTAATTTGGGGATTTATTAAAAGTTTGCGGTTGCCAGGCCAGCCTCCGTCAGCGGGGCGACTTTGTTTGTCGGCCAATTAGTAGTCCTGGGCCCAGGCGACCTGTTGAGGTGTGAAGCAAATTGTGAGCGCCCGAGAGACGGCGGAAAATTCAGCCCATTCGTCAGTCTTATGCCGGAGCAAAGACAAATTTCCCGGGGATTTAAGAGGCGCCCGTTTGCCTGTTTCAGGGCGCTGCAGCGCGCTGGTCATTTGGGGGTTTTTCCCCCTTCAAAAATTGCAAAATGCGTGCCCGTCCGTTGGTAGGATCAATGGAGCCATTCGACTGTCTGGTTGCTAGACTCTCTGATTCGTCGGTTATTGTTTCCCCAGCCATTGTTGCGGACTCCCTTTTCCGGTTTTTGGCGAAATTAAAGACGTGCCCACCGTTCGTTGCGAAATCGCATCAACGCAGCTGGAGATCCTTAAATAATTCATGTCCGCCCAAAAGACAGCGGGGCAGCCGCGCAACTACAAACGCAATGAAAGCCAAATTAAGCAGCTCGGATGGTTAACCAGGCTCAGGTCGCAGTTGGGCGCCTGATTTACGGGCGTGTGGAGAACGCCAGACAGCGAATCCGAACCCGAGTCCAAGTGGATAAACTGAAGCACAGCGGGCGGAATTCCGAGGGAGCGGGCGCCAGTTCACTGGCAATAACTCTCCTCTCATTTTCATTATTTTCGGCTTTATCTCGATGCCGTGGCCTCGCCATTTTTTCGCTGCTGGCTGGAAAAGGCGGGGGGCGATTTATCATCTTTCTCCTCAAGTGCTTATACATAAATTTACATCGACTTTGCCAGCCCTCCGCCCCTTTCTAATTTGAGGTTAGAGGACCCTTGGCCTCTCCGGCTCCTGGCCCAGGATAAGCAACCCACTCAGCCCGGCGTATCGGCAGCTGTGACACTTCACATCGGCGACAGATTTACATCAATTATTGAGCAGGTGGCTGGAGTTGGAGGACGGAAAATAAAGTAACAGGTGATGGCCTGCGCATCCTTGATACGAAGTGATTGGTTGGCCTTCCATTTGCCACCAGCAACCACAACAACCCAGGCGATTTGGCCCCACTGTGCGTGGCAGTTGTCGCCGCTGCGGTTGCTTGTCTATGGCAATCGAAGTTGGCATTGGCAATCGCTTTGTTGTTCTGTTTGTTGGGTTTAACTTTTTGATTTGAGCCAAATTTGTTTGCCGAGCCATTTGCCCACCCTTTGAATCCCATTTGGTGCGGGGGCGAAAGGATGCGCTGGGGTCACGTGCAAATCTTTATATCCATTTCATTTCAAGGCGATCCTTTTGGGCACTTGAGTGGGGGAAAGGCTTTGGCAAATGCAAGTTAATCCTTTTGTTGGCCAAAAGTCAAAGTCCCTGGCAGTTGGCAAACTCAATTAGCCCGCTGCACGCATCGTCCCCCAGGCTTCTTCGCCCATTTGGTATTCCAGGCACAGAGACCAATTGAATTGTAAACGTCGAGCCAAAACCATAAAACCCCAGCCGAGAAGTTGACCAAACCCACACCGTATGCATGGCCAAAAAGGTCACGAAGGACATCCCACGGAATATAAAATATGACTATGAACACCGAGAGACGTTTCTGCCGCCCAGTCGGCCGCGAGTAATACGTCTCCATCAGATAGGAAAACAGACTCACCGGACCTGCTACTCCTGCTGCTCCACGGCCTTGGGCTTGCGGCAAAGGCTGCTCAGCGCCTCGGGCAATGGGTGGCCGGTCAGGCTGCGCACACTTTCCGGCTTGTACTTGGAGAGCAAGTTCAAGATGCGCTGGTGGTGGTAGTTGTGCTGCGGGGCCAGGCTGGCCGGGGTGGGCGACACACTGCCGGTGGGGCCGTAGATCTTGCTGTCCACGTAGAGGCTGTGGATGCCCTCGTCCATGATGCGGACGTGGTAGTGGTGGTGTTGCGGGAAGAAGTTCGACTCGGAGCCGAGTTCCTTGGTGATCAGGGAGTTGGACTCGCCGTGCTTCACCAGAAAGACCACAATGTCGGCATTGCCGAAGAAGGACTTCCCGGCGGGCAGCACGGTGATCTCCACCACAACCCGCTCGCAGCAGATCAACTCCGGCTCAAAGGCGGTCAGCGCGTGGAAGGTCAACAGCGACGGATCCGGCTGGGCGACAAGAAAAATAAAATACAAATCAGCCGAGGGCTTCTCCGACTCACATTGAACCGCATGCGGTAGTTGTGGAGGATCTCCTCGGTGCTGTAGATGGTTCCGTGCCAGCGCGGAGGAATGTACAGCTCCTCATCGGCCGAGGTCATCAGCATGGTGCCGTGCTGCCAAGGTGCAGAGGAGATGAAAGTTGAGTTGTTGCGGCCGTCAAGACTTACCAAGTCGTAGGGATATTCGTGCAGAGTCTCGGCGGTCACGTCCTTGGGTATTCCATAAGCGTCCAGAAACATTTTGAATTTTTTTCTGAACCTTTTTTCGAATCGTATTCGACACTTGCTCGAACGAACTTGCCAGTTTAACCTTTCCAGCATTTATGATTTCAAAGTCAAGGTGGAGGTTTTGGGGAACTCTGGAAATTTTGTTCCACTCCCATTGTTCCAATTGGCAGTTAGCGAGGCGACAACCTGACAGAAAGCGAAGCTTCGGCCCTGCAACAATCGAAATTGGAAATTAAATTTATCGATTGGTTAGGGAATTTCAAATTTTACAGTCGCTTTAATCCAAACAGGGTCTTTGAAGGCGGCACGGAGAAGACTGTTTGCATTTCGAGGTCTAAGCAAAGCCTTCCCCAATGGGCTTTTGTTATTTGTCAAGTTATCGGAGACGCTTTGTCTCCGTTTACAGAAGGATCAAAAAGCTGAGCGGGCAATTTGAAGTTGGGGAAGAAGGGAATCTAAATCAGACCAGAGGTGGTGAACGGATTCAGTTTGTTTGGAAGAAGAATCCAAAAATAACAAACAACCAAGTTTATTTGTATAGCAAAACTTTGATTCCTTGAGATTTGACTACAGTCAAATCAGGTCAAGTTATCGGGATTGAATTATACGAGGGACTGAAAAACGCCGATTCAACAAAATGTTCCGATCATTGCAACGCGCTTCCACGACTTTTTTCTTATTGTTCACACAGGGAAGCATTGATCTAAGTGATTGGACACATTCGATTCTCTTTAGGGACACATTATAATACCAGGGATGCAACAGCAAGTAAAATAAAATTTAAGTTGCAGTGAAAAACGTGGAGCTCTAATTTCTTTCTCTATCTCATTACTTCAGGTTGAAGTTATGTCTTCTCAGAAAGCGACAGAGCTAACAGAAGTGATAAAAGTATTGCTAAAATCAAAGGCTTCTAAAAAAGAAACCATTCCAACAACAAATGAGAAGGAATTTGCGGTACAGGGAAACATTATGATACCAATGATACAACATCAAGTAAAATTAAATTCGAATTGTATTGAATGCCGTCGAAAGTTGTTATCCCTCTTCCTGTCTCTCCCAAAGAGTTAGAGAGCTGAGTTATCTTAGCAGAAGTGAGGAAAGTTGTGCTTAAGTCTTCCGAAAAAAACATGCGGTAAGCTTGAATCTCCCGATTTCATTCACATTTCACGCTTCTCTTCTTAAACTTGAATAAACTGCAAGTGTTCGTGGAAGGAGATTGGTGGATACCCTTGGATTAGGGTAAAACAAACCTTTCATTGAGCTGACAAAGAGTTCACCTTTTCCCCCCGCCCGCTGGCTTAGTTTAGTTGCAGTTGAAGCGCCGAACTGGCTTTCCCGGGGACTTTGCACTTGTCGGACCGCCGCGTGGGTTTTCTGTTGGCGGCTCATAAATTTCACAACGGGACTGGCCAGCCGCACACATATGACAACTTAAGCTCGACCCCACGACCTGGAGGCCAAACTATGTCTCCCCAGCAGCCGGCAGCGGTGTCTCCACCCGACTCGCTGACACTGGCCGAGAAAACAATTACAAGACTGACAGCCAAAGACACCCACCCCGCTACCCGCCAGTAGGCAGTGGGTGGCTGGCCATAAATTATGTCCTCGCTGCGGTGTCTATTAGCACCCGAGCCATCCGATTTTGACAAGCCCGTTCAGTGTCGCTGGGAAGGCTGCTGGTGGCGGTGCTTGGGTCATGTTTCCGTGGACTAACCCGAATCGTGTTGATGTTGGCCTCTTCCGGGCCGGGCCCGGGCGCAGGCATTGTGTGTTTGGCCTTCTCAAAGCGGCTCGCATTTATCAAGTGCAGCGATGCGCACAAAAGGCCGCCCCAGCCGAACAATTGACAATGCGTGAAATCCTGGAGCGATTTGTGTTTGCTTCGTTTGGGACATCATCGATGCCAGAAGCCAGCCGGCCGGCTTCCTTGTCCTTTGTGTAAGCTCCTCGGCCGCCCGGCTAATTAGGGGAATGCGAGGCGGGCTTGGCCTATAAATTAAACCCGCCCGTTGCCGGTTTCGCACTCTTGTCGGCCGCACATGTGCGTCTAAGTGATTTTCAATAACTTTGCAGGGGCGGCTGGGTCACGCAACCAGCAGAAGGCAAACTTTTCCGGGCGCCCCCAATTTTTCACAGCTGGAAATGTCTATATAGAGCCACAGCCAGCAGTCGGGGGAAGTAGCATAATTTATGGCTAGTTACACACGGACTTCGAGTTCGGGGGGAGTCATGTGTGGCAACTAGCGAATTTTCGCAAGCGCCGATAATGACGAGCGATTTCTCATCCGTCCCCAAGAAGGCTGGAGTGGGGGCAGGACGACTGCAGGGCTGGGGTCTGATGGCGGGCCATTTGCAGCAGCTGCGACCTTTGACATCCACGGCTCACGTTCCGGGTGGCAGTGGCGGCGGCCACGTAAAAACACAAACTTGATATTCGGCCATCAAAACCGCCATCATTCTTCCTTGTTTTACAAATGTTTTCCTTTGACTTGAACGCCACGTGACGCCACCAACGGTCCAGGACGAGGGACTTTTGGGCAAATAAAAAACGTGCCTTGGGCTTTCCTGCGGGCGTCTTCGTGGCCTCCACTCGGCGGCCGCTCTGATTTGCCGCAATATTTTTACGAAATTGTTTTTCAATCATAATGCGTCGCCGATCTGTCGGTTTCTGATTCCGAGATCCTTCTGTACGTGCGGGTTCGCCCAGCCGCCGACCCACTGCCGCCCCAAATTGGCAAATAAGTTTCAGGGGGCGGCTGTCGGTCGATGCTACGTGGATTCGACAGCCCAAAGAGATTAAAGTGTCATTCAGCCTGTCGGTCTGCCTCTGCCTCTTCCTCGGCGACAATTAAATGCCCCGCTGAACAATGAAACTTTTTAAATTTCATTTCGGATTCCTTTAAATCGCGCCGCGTTTGGCTGTCGCTGCTGCCTGGCCCGGCAATCGGTCCGCTAATCCGCCAGGGATTAAGGTCTAAACAAAAAAGCCCGGTCGCCCGACTATCGATATGAAAATTACAATCCGCACAGCTCACCTCGAAAGTAAACAATTAAAAGTCTGCTCTGCCCATAGAAAGTGAACTACGAATGCCAAATGCTCTTCTTGCGGTGCTCAAAGGGCGGGTGAATTCAGGGAAGAAGTGGGGATCTCAGAAGTGAAAGTTCTCGTTGATTCAGACTTAGAAAATTCTCGGAAATGCGAGAAGGGCGGGTGAATTCAGGGAAGAAGTGGGAATCTCAGAACTAAAAGATATCGATGATTCTGTCTCAGAAGATCTACGGGATTCTATCAAGGCGATGGTGAAAATATCTGATGATTCGGATTCAAATAATCTTCAAAGCGAATAGGAAAGAGCAGGGATCCCACAAGCCTTTTAAAGCTGCCGTTCTTAACTGAGATTGGGGCTCTCAGAACTTAAAGATCTAAACGGGAATTATATCAATGTGATTGATGGATGGTAGCTTTTCAAGTGAAGATATCTGATGACTCGGATTCAAAAGAACTTCAAAGATCAAGCGTTTGATATTTCTCAAGATATAAGAAAGTAAAAAATCTCGATCCGAAGTATCATTTATTCTGCTTCTAAAGATCTTTAAAGTTTCGTTAATCTCTGCTTGATAGCTGTGTAGGTTTTGAAACAGCGATCTATTTTCTAGTTAGAACTATGAGGGAAATCTAACAACACCAGGACATCCCAGAGAAGTGAGCTTGTCGGGAAACTATCATTGGTCCACTGGGCTCTTTTGGAAAGAGTATGCCGTAGTTTGTATGGGAGGTGGGGGATAGGAGAGCCTGCGACACTTGGCGTGGCGGTAATTAAATTATTTTTATTTAATTATGCAGCAGCAATTTGAATAATAAA
>JBAMCP010000955.1:15158-31201 GCA_037075105.1 Lissocephala sabroskyi
GGAGAGCCTGCGACACTTGGCGTGGCGGTAATTAAATTATTTTTATTTAATTATGCAGCAGCAATTTGAATAATAAATAAGCATAATCGCTTTCGAAAACACACACACACAACACCCAACGCCACCCTCCCCGCCGGTGTCAACGGGCAGTCTATAAATATGCATAGAAAAGAGGTGAAAGTGGGCGTGGCGGATAAATCTATCCTCTTGACAGCTTAACCTTTGGCCGGGGCCGGTGACGCTCGGAATGAAAAGGCAAAAGGCGGGGGGATAAAATTCGTTATCGGTCGGGTCCACAGGAAATTCGGGATTTCGTTTTGCAGGATTTAAGTGATTAATTCGCACACATCCGACAGCGGGGAGAGGGACGGGTAACTTGCCAGTCAAGGCGAAGGAAATTTGGCAAGAAAACTTTTTCCATTTGAAGGACGCGCAGCTGCAGTCACCAAGAAAAAAAGAAGGAGTTTTGTCTAAGGACTCCAGCACTCTGGACCAGGAATCACTTATGGTGAACGAGGAATGGCAACCAAATCAGGCCAAGAAAACTTCAAATTGCAATTTGACAATAGCGACAATCTGCAGGCGACAGGACGACCGACAAGCGGACACCAGGACGCCGTGAATGTCAGCGGAAGAGAGGAAACAACAACTCAGCCGGAATCGCATGCCCGCACGGACAGACGGCCCGACAGACGGAGAAAAGCGGAACGTCAACAAACCAGCGACACTTACAATCAGTGGGGGAAATTTACGCGATTTTCATTGCGGCAAATGTTTCGCTTTTCGGTATTAACATTTTCTTTTTCCACTTGCCAAGACTCCGGGACCGGGACAGACAGGAGGAAGGACGCATTGCTGCCAGTGGGTGCCTTGCCAATTTCCCATATTTTTTCGCTGTCGCTGGCCCCCGCGGCTGCCACGAGCCCGGCCAAAGTGGCATCAGCTGCACTTGCCACTTGGCGGCGGCAGCGGCGGCGTCGTCTTCGGGGATAATGGCGTATATCCTGTTGGGGAAGGAAACTGTCGTCCTCCTCCTGCACGCACGCCTCCCTGCCACCGGCGACCTTCTCTAATGCAATAAGTGTAGCCAACGATGGCGTCTTGTAACTTTGAGCCGTACAACAAACAACAACGCGCAAGGACGAGGAGCCCCGCATGTGGTAGACAGGTTATGCGCCATAAAAAATTTAAGAAATTGCTTGGCGGCAGACGCGGGAAGCCCTTCGATGGGCACAAATCAAAATCCACAGACTTCCCCACCGACACTGACTTAGGGGAGGCCCCGCTGCGCTTCCTGTTCCCCAGCAGAAGTGGGTTAATGAGAGTCCCGAGCACAGGCAGCCGAAATTGCAACATGTTTTGCAATTCCCACGCCCCTAGGGGAGGCGGAGACAGAAAGAAGAATTTGCCAGCGAGTCGCTTGCTCGGTCGAAGGTCGCCGACGGGACCTCCTCCTTGATGTTGCTGGCTGGCCGAGGCTTAGGCCATCTCCGGACGGCTGCTCCTTTTCCATGTCAACTGTTGATTGCCTTCCAGCAGAGAGGAGCAGAGAAGGGCCGTCTGGCCGAGTCCTGGCGCATTCATAAGCCCGAAAGAGGAGAATAAATTTCATTTTATGGCAAACTGAGTAGTTTTAAAAGCCCAACAGGTGACCCCTGCCACCGGCCCCTGGGCGGTGGTGGCGCTTAATTAAAATGGCCGCAGTGCACGCATATCCTGTTGCCTTACCGCAGGCTGGCCAGGGGGCTGAGTGAGTGCGCTGTGATTTTCCAGATTTGCAATGAAACCGAGAAGCTCCGAGGACAACGAGGGGCCGACAGTGGCAAATAAATCAAATTACAGTGAAAATTTCATTCGACAAAATGCCCATAAAGTGCACGCACAACCACAAAATACACTTAAAAAGGCGGAATGATTGAATTCAATTGTCTCTCTCTTCCCCTCCCCGCCCGGAACCGGATATGAATAAGCCAAAAGCTGACTGCACTCAGGCACCGACGACAGCGGCGGCTTTGACTGCCTTTGATGAAATTATCGCAAGCCTTTTGTACCAAAATCCGCCGTCCAGTCGACCCGTGCGATTCTGCCTGCCTGCACCGCCGGTGGTCAGGTGTGTGTGGGTGTGTGGCGGGTGTGTGTTTATATTTTAAATTTAATTACTGCTCTTCCGCATGCGGCAAATCCACTGACCTCCGACGACCCACAGCCAGACATCCGTCCATTTGTCCGTCCGACTTGTCGCAGCGGCTCCGAGACACACACGGCAAGAATCTTTCATTCAAAAATAGTTGGCCGCACCGACCAACTCCACTCGCCCCGTTGACTGAGATCCCCGGACATTCAGATTCATAAATGGCCTCGCCCGGGGTTGGGTGGGGGGTCGGTGTATGCATTCAACTCGATTTGCGGTTTGCGTTGAATTTAATTTAATCATACGGAATACGATTTTTTAATTAACCGCAAAGGTAGAAAAAAGGGTCGGAGGCTTTGAGAGCCTCAGAGATTTTCTGGCCACCCACAAGGACAAATCAGTGCCCGTAAAAATACCTGAAATTACCTAGAAGATCCAAACAGTCGATGGGGCGATAAATTCAGTCTATCAAAAATTCCACCCGACAAAAAGAAGTCCGATAACTGAAAGGCGAGCTCAACTTTCAAGGAGAGGAGGTTCCTGAGGGAAGCTGGCTAAGTTCTTGCAGCCCGGAGAAGTGTGGTTGTGGGCGTGGGGGCTCCACCTGTTGCCATTCGATTTGCCCGCTTCGTGGAGCCGGGCAGATGGCGCGAGGGAAAAGAAACCACTACACTAGCGCTATTCACATGTGAGACCGCCAGATGGCGCTAGCTAAAGCTTTTCAAGCTTTATTTGCGTTCTAATGCAAACCATCTCCTCCCCCTTCAGACGTAGACAACTTTGTAATCTCACCCGTGACTGCTTACGCCATCGAATCTTGAGTTGGCCCAGCGAATGTAAATAGACAAAGGTAAATTTTTAATTAACTCACCGGGGGGATGTTCAGGGTCAGCCAAGCACCTGAAAATACAAAATAGAAAACAAATTGAGAACTGAGTGCTTCTTATCAGAGTAAACCGGTCTGAAATGGGCTGTCTGGGCCCCCCACCCCCGCCAACCCACCCGTCGCATACCAATGCACACGGAAGTCGAGCCACCCAACCGCCCAGCCGGCTTTGTCTTCCTCTCGATGCTGCCAATGGGCAGCTGATAGGCACTGCAAACGATCTCACCCATTTCACTTTCCATTGACAGGGAGAACAATGCAACCAAAGCTCAATGAAAGCTTGCGGAGATGCGCCTATAAAATCGGCCCCCTGCCGTGGCCGCTGCTTAGTTCCGAGCGAGCCGAGAGCGTGTTATGAGTTTCACTTTGAGGTCAGCGATTGATAATCAAATTTGCAAATAATTTTCGAATGCCAATTGCAGTTTACTGATTGCTGGCTGCCTGGCTGGGCTGGCGGCTGCCCAGGTGCCTTACGTGGGCCAATGCCCCGAGGTCAAGGTCATGGACACTTTCGACTTGGACGCGGTAAGCCGGCGCCCCAAGTCCCCCCCCAAAACTCTCTAAAGTTTAAGCCTCCGGCAGTACCTGGGCGTGTGGTTCGAGTATGCGAAGTACCCGTTCCTGTTCGAGGTGGGAAAGAAGTGCAACTACGCCAACTACACTCGGATTGAGGGCGACAACTCTACCATCGGGGTGGTCAACTCGGCCATTAATGTCTAGTAAGTTTTTGAGACAAGAAATTAACCGGCAGTAAATCATTTTCATTGGCAGCACTGAGAGCCCCTCGAATGTGACCGGCACCGCCAAAGTGATTGCCCCCGCCCAGCTGGCCGTGGTCTTCTCCAAGAATCGTAGGTCCTTGAGTTTCCCAACCTTCGACTCCTCTCATTCTTTTCCCTGCAGAGCAAGCCAACCGCCCGAATTACCTGGTCCTGGGCACCGACTACGAAAACTATGCCGTCGTCTACAGCTGCACCAACCTGCCGGCTTTGGCCCACCTGAGTGAGTAGACCGACGGCTGCTTTAGCGCCTTTGAGACTCCGCTAATCTCCCCGCAGAGACCCTGTGGATTCTGAGCCGAGAGCGCCAGCCGGCAGCGGAGATTGTGGCCCAGGCCAAGCAAGTAATGGATGACAACAAATTGCCGCAGACGCTGCTGTTCGAGACCACGCAGGAGGGATGTCCTGGCAACGTCACCGAGTCGCAGTGGGAGGAGGAGTTCGCCACCACCGTCCTGCCCAATGCCATCGAGAAGGCCTGAGGGTTGCTCCGGCGCTTCTACCAGCGCCTCTTCGATGTCTTCATGAACTTCCTCAGCAACTGAGCCACAAATACTTCTATAAGCCTTAAAGTTCTTGTACTCTTGTAATGACGGCAAACTGCATAAAGCGAGTCAAAATCCAAGTGTGAAAGTGAAATCTCATTTACCCAGCGCAGCCAACCGATTCGCGCCAGAAAACCTCCCACCAGCGGCCCTCAAGCCCGCCTGGCATTTGCTTTTGAAACTCTCAGCCTTCTTGCTGGCCATGGCACTCAAGCTCTCCGCGTAGGTATTTCCCAGACCCCGATAAGAGGAAAGCTGAGTTGGTCTCCTTTGCAGGTTCAGCATTGTGCTGTTTTTTGCTGGTCTCTTCCAGAGGACCGAGGCCTTGATCTCTGTGAAAGGCTCCTGTCCGGACAATGTGACCACCGTGGGCGACTTTGACATTGACCGGTTCCTGGGCAAATGGTTCACCTACGAGATCTACCCCAGTCTCAACCAGAGGCGGCCCCACTGCCAGTCGGTGGAGTTTATCAAGCATCCCACCGACGACACCTACTACATGCGGGCGGTGGAGCTGAGCATCAGGACCAAAACCGTCAAGGTCCGGGCCGGCGAAATGACGAACATCGTGCCCGAGGGTCGCTTCGATCTCCAGACCATCATCAAGGGTAGGAAATCCTCTCCACTGACCTACACAAGCCACCAACTGCCCGGCTCCTTTTTCAGGCAAGTCCAATGACGTGCAGATCAGCGTTTTGGACACGGACTACGATAACTTTGCCATCCGCTACATGTGCATGGATTCGAATGATATTTTCAACTTCCGTGAGTATTTTTGAGGGGAGAGCGAAGGCGAAGTTAACTTGTGATTCCCGGCAGAGTGGGCGGTGCTGCAGACCCGGGAAAGGTTCCCCAAGCGGGACATCATCAACAAGATGAGAAAGCTGGCCGAGGAGAATGGCGTGGCCATGGACAAGCTGATCACCGTGGCCCAGGAAGCCTGCCCCCACGACACTTAGAGTAACGAAAATCTAGCAATAAAGAATCAGCCATGAAATCCATTGGACCCGCCAGCCTTTCAATTACAATTTGTGGGGTGAAATTAGCCAATTAAACGCTCGATTCAGGCCTTTGAGATTGGATTGTTCGGCTTAAAGCGATCAACGGAGTCGTCGAGAGCGGAATGTTTCTACTGCTGGTGTGAGTATCCTTGAGGAAATTTATATGCCCAAGATTTCAGCTTTTTCCCCAGCTCCATTGTCCTGGGAGTGTACGTGCTCCAGGCCACTGGCCTCACCCGAGTGGGCCAATGTCCCGACCTCACCAAGCAGGCAGAACCCATCAACATGGAGGCCTTCAAGGGCAAATGGTACACGCAACTGCGTTATCCCAACGAAAAGGGCTTGATGAACTCGTGTGTGCAAACAGCCATCATCAAGGATCGGACCAATCCTTTGCAGTACTACATGCGAATGACCTACACGAGTCCCATGTAAGCTGCAGGACTCTCCTGGCCAAACAGCACAGACATATCAATCTTTAATATTTTAGAACACGATCCTTTGAGCACAAACGCATGAGGATGGTGCAAGTGCAGAACGGCGTCTTCTTCATGAAGACCGACGAAACCAAGAAAGGTGCGAACCCCCAAAATCATTATAATTTCCTTTCAATCGAACCGTTCCGTTTGCACCCCAGCCAAGGAACTGCCCGACGTGCCCACATGGATCATAGCCACGGACTACAAGACCTATAACATTCGATTTTCATGCTTTAACAAGAATGCAAAAGAACGCGAGCGTAAGTGAGGCGACCGAGAAGACAGAGGGGTTTTCTGATTTTGGTTTGTCTTTCTAGAAATGCTGTCGATTCAGACCCGCGAGAAGCAGCCGAGCGAACAGCTGATCGCCAAACTGAAGGAGGATGTCATGAAGTTCGGCATCAGCCCCAAGGAGGCCCAACGCATCGACCAGGTGGACTGCAATCGAAACGACATGGAGCTGGAGAGGCTGGTCAAGGGAGCCAACGTGGCCGCCATGAACAAGGACGCCAATGACCCGACCCTGCAGGGAGCCGATAACATGCGGATGGCGGAAGCCAACGCCCGGGCCACCGGCCCCATGAGGGAGCTCAAGCAACTGCAGAGAATCGCCAGCCTGAACATGGAATGCGCCGAGCAAATCTTCCGCATGGCCAAGGAGAACCTCAAGAACAACGAACGCGTCCTGCAGGCCAACATCTTGGCCAATGGGCGAGTGATGGACACGGCCGTCGATCCCGAGTCTCTGCGCGCCGTGGGCACCTTCAAGATGGGCGGCCAGGATGCGATTCTGAGGAAGACCGCCCAGCTGTTCGCTCTGCGGTCCGATGCCCTGAAGCTGGCCACCCTGATGGATCCCATGGAGCGAATGACGCAGAACAATCTAGTGACCAGCGGGGCGGTGTCCGGCCATAATATAGCGATCTGCGGCCGCATCGCCAAGCTGAGCAAGACCAACAGCCACAAGGTGGACCGCGCCATGAAGGATTTGATGATGTTCAACATGAGATTGAGCCAGAGCTCACGAATGAGCAACAAGAAATCGGCTCTGCCAGTCAACAAGCAATTCAATCTGACGTATTTCGAGGTGCCGCTGCTGGTGCCGGAGGCTTTGCAGAAGAAGATACCCAAGGATGGCGATCCCAGCTCGAGGATGCTGAAGGTTCCCATCGATGTGCCCAAGGAGGCCCGCCTCGAGCCGGCTCCCGATGGCAAGAATATGGTGCTTTATGTGCCGTACGATTTGCCGCAGGTCAAGTCAAGCAACTTGAAGGAAGGACTCACTAAGAACGCCAATACCGATCTCAAGGTACACAAAGGTCCGGGAAATGATGTGGCAGCCAAGATTTCAATCTCGGAAGATGCGGCCAAGAAGGAGGCCCAGCCTCGGAGGAAACCACGAAAAGGCGTCAAGAGAACTCCAGGCGCTGAGGCGGCAGTCAAGGAGGGAGAAGCAGCAGCCGTGAAGGAGGGAGAGGCAGCGGCAGTAAAGGAGGGAGGAGCAGCTGCAGTGAAGGAGGGAGAGGCAGCGGCAGTGAAAGAGGGAGAAGCAGCAGCAGTGAAGGAGGGAGAAGCAGCAGCAGTGAAGGAGGGCGAAGCAGCTGCAGTGAAGGAAGGAACGGCAGTGAAAGAAGGAGCCGCAGTCAAGGAAGGAGCTGCAGTCAAGGAAGGAGCTGCGGTCAAGAAAGGAGCGGCACTAAAAGAATCAGACCCTGCCACAGCAGCAAAGATCGCTTTGGCAAAACAGGGGAAAGTGGAGCTTCAAATTTTAGTTCCTAAGAGCTTTCAATTACCCAAAGGACTCAACAAAGTCACCGTGAATGTGCCCGTCATACTCCCGGCCGGAGTTACATTGGCCCCCGTGCCCAAGGGCAGCAAAATGAAGCTGATGGGAGCCCAGCACCTGTTGCCAGCGCCGCAGGAGCGCCGGATCGTTCATCTGGAGGTCACACTGCCGCCGGGCGTGACCATGAACATGATGGCCTTGGAGTTCCAGACGAACGATATGAAAATGCTTCTGCCTCCAGGATCCTTCAGGCAAAACACCCACGGTGAGTGGGAGTTCCCCGGCAAGTCCCACAACCGCAATGTGCCCCCGAATGCGGCGCAGTTGGTGGCTCGCCTGCTCAACGTGATGTGCAACATCACCGAGCGCAGCGTCAAGGACTCCAAGCGGAACAGCATGGCCGTCCAGCGGAACGCCGCTACGCGGCTCGAGATCGAGAAACGTGTGGCGAACAACGAGAAAGCGGCCCTCACGTCGAACCGTCAGAACGGCCCTGATCCTCTCGACATCCTCAAGGAGAACCTCAAGGCCAGCGTGCGCATCCTTGAGAACAACTACGAGGCCTGCAAGCGCATCTACCTGCAGGCCAATGACGTCATGCAGGTCAGCAAAAGGAACTACCATCGAGTGCTGGAGCTGCAGAAGGTGCTGAAGGGCAACATAGTGACGGGCCGGCAGTTGAACAAGCTCAGCTCGCAGGTCCTTAAATACGCCGCTGACCGTGAGCTGGTCGATAACCTCAAGTCTCGGAAGGACGCAAGAAAGGATATGGAGGACGCGGTTAGGCGACGTGGCCATAGATACAAAATGCGGCGATCACGGCGACGATCATAAGCGAGCGGATGTGGAAGGATTTAGCATAAGCAATGAATTTGTCCTAAATGCTTATGAAAGGATTCGAAAATAAACCATGTCATTTTGCCGCGAGAAATTTCACGGTTTATCCAAGCAAATGAGGCGCTTCTAATGGCCGTTAAATCGGCCCTCCCTCCATCCAGTTGGCTGAATGAATCAATCTATGAATTGCTTCGGATGGCTGCTGGTTTTGGCCAGTGTGTGTTTTTGGGCCCAGTGGCAGTGGGGAGAAGTGGAAGGGGCCGAGCCAATGGTGCCGATTGTAGGCGCCTGCATGCGCTTCAGAGGCTTGAAGAACTTCAACATCTCGCGATTCCTGGGCCTCTGGTACGTCCATTCGCGCAATCCCTATTGGGGCGATGCGCTGCCTGCCTGCATTCGCCTCGAGTTTCAGAGGAACCGCACCACCTTCGAGTATTACATCAACCAGACCCAAATAGACGCCAAGTAAGCTCCCCTCACTCTCCAGGCTTTGCCTAAAGGACTCTCTTCCCCCAGCAAAACGTCGATGAGCACCTCGATTGTGCCCATCAAAACCATTTATCCGAATTCAGGGATGATGCTCCTCGAGATCGATGGTTACAGTGAGTAGAATTTGTTAGGAATTCCGGCAGCGTTTTAATTTCCCCTCAGTCTTCATTGAGGGCATCAGGACCTGGATTGTGAACACGGACTACACGACGTATGCAGTGCGGTTCACCTGCTTTGATTTTGATAACTTCATGAAGTTCCGTAAGCCCCGCAAGCATTTCAGAGACTCCGGAGTGAAGAGTGAATTTCTTTGTAGGTTCGGTGGTCATCCAAACGCGGGAGAGGGACCCACCCGAGTCGGTCCTTAAAGCAGCTCAAAAGGTGGTGAAGGCATCCAAAATACCTATACCTGCCACCCAAAGGATCCGGCAGAAGGAGTGTCCCAACAACGACAAAATGGACCCCACCACCTTGAGGACCCGACTGACCACCCTGCCCACGACCACCACCCGACGCAGGCGCACCACAAAGCGCAGAGGCTAAGGCGGAAGTCCATCTTCTCGTCTCACGTGGAATAAAACAAATGACCAACATCGGACCGCATAAATCACTGACCAACAGCACAAGCCGAGCCATCCACAATATTCAGATAACTTTGAGAAGGGACAATTGTAAAATTAAACAGCCAAAAGGCTGCCACACTCACCCCACTCAGCGGGCCGGCGTCCCACATCCAATGGGGAAATTTTATGGTACACTGATTCCTGAAATTGTAAAGAGAACGGAGTTCGTGAGTTTTGTTTTTTGTTTTGGCCACCACCCGCGGCCAGCCGCAGCCAACAGTCCGGGCCAGGAGACGAACCGGGAACTCCTTGCATGGGTTGCCTTCAGAGCCGACAGACGGACAGATGGACAGACCAACGAACCGACCACTCGTCGTTATGCATACAAAATTCATTTTGTAAACAAAATGATGCCATTTCAAACAAATTGGACTTTGCCGGGGCGCGTTTGGCCACTTTGTTGTGTAGGGCCACCGGGGAAATCGTTTGGGGTGTCGCCCCCAACGATGTGACTCGAATTCGGAGAGTCCTTTGGGGAGCTGCACTTTCTCTGTAAAAGATTAAAACACCAGCCAAGATTCCTTCAACCAAATCGAGTTGAAAGCCATCATTTTCATTTACTTCCTCTCAAAAATCGCAACCAACTCTCCTGCATCTCCCAATCACTCATGGTATTTTAAGAAATCCCAAGGAATTTATTTAGAGAGCAGTTTTTGAGGTTCTCCAAAATCCCCAAAGTGCCCTCCAATCTGCCTAGTTTTTGGTCCCCTGAGTCCCTCTCATTATCATCGGCATTTAAGGTCTTCCCTCCTCAACCGTCGGCCTTTGATTTGTGCTCTTTGGATGGCCAGATAATTCCGAGATCATCCATCGGTTTTGTGGGCCTGGCGTTGAACTAAAATACTGGCCATTTGATAGGAGCGTAATCTGGGCGATTTGAGTCTGTCGATTGGCAGGCAGGAAGCTCCTCGAGCAAACCCCTCGGCCATTACACTTTTATTACCTTTTATGGGCAATGCTCGGCGAATGGTCGACGGGCTGCCGGTGACTGCAGTCGAAACCATTGACCGGAACGCATTAATGTCCCAACTGTGGCCGCATCGAAGTGGAACTCGGAATCGACAGTGGAAGAGCGGACGGGGGACGGAAAGACTTGGCAAAGTTTTGGCTGGCCAATTGGCTTGCATATTTTATGACCGGGCGAGTCAAACTTTAATTGGGGACAATGCCAATAAATGCCGAAAACCAGAAGAGAGATGAAAGTTTGATGGGCCATAAGCGGCAGGACGATGAAGGCAGTGGCGGGGCCGCCGCCACATTCACCGCAAGGATAACAACGGCTTTCGGTTGTTGCTGTTGCTGCAAGTTGCGGTATGGCTGGCCAGACAGACAGACGGACAACAAACTCAGTTAACAATTCAATGAACGCAATTACGTGTGGCGCTGGCTGGCGTTCGGTGGTCGCCACATGGCGTCCACCGTTGCCAGGACAGCGATTAGAGACGCGCTCAAATTAAACGTTTACAACATATTGTTGCCCATCCAGCAAGGATGCGGGGGGCTGCCAAATGGCTGCGTGCATAATTTACAGCGCCCTCGCCCCGAACCAACCAATGCATTTAAATCCAGGCAGCTGACGCGGGCAAATTTAAGGAATTTTTATTGACCGCCACCGCCAGTGAAAAGCTGATTACGTTCTCCAAAGCCCCAAATGGACGTCCGCCTGCCACAAGCTGCCAAAACTTCCCCAACATCTTGGCGAACGCGGGGAGCCTGTGTTCTTAATCAATTACCCCCGAAACTTTGTTGCAGCAGGCGGAGCGCAGCGCGTGCGTTGCATGCATTAGGCTAAGCGGCCCGGATGACAGCTGCTGTCGAAACTAAACCAAAGACGGGTAAAGGGAAGTTGGGAAAGCATTTTAATTAAAGCTGAAGCCACGCAGGGTTGCCTTGACCGATAGAAGAATACGCAGGGTTGCCTTGCTGCTCAGGGCTGCCTTGAGTTGCCCTCGTTTCTTTTGTCAATTTGCTGACGTTTATTTGAGCTCCCGCCACGCGCACATAACCGGCGCCATGGCAGCCCGCCTACGCCGCTTCGGGAAGGTGACCCACGTGATATTCGACAACGATGGCCTCCTCATGGGTAAGACTCAAGAGAAGCCTGCATTTTGCTAACCGACCTCCCCGACAGACACCGAAACGCGCTACAGCCAAGCGGTGCAGATGCAGCTGACGCCCTACGGCAAGACCTTTACCTTCGACGTGAAGCTGCGCATCATGGGCCTGGGAGTGAAGCCCATGGCCGACCTGATCATCAAGGAATACAATCTGCCCATGACGGCCGATCAGTACGTCAAGCAGCACCAGCAGAACGTGGCGCGGGTCATGGACCACACCCGGCTGATGCCGGGAGCCGAGCAGCTGCTGCAGCATCTGCACCAGCACAAGATCCCCATGGCCATGGCCACGGGCTCGCCGAAAAAGCTGTTCAACATCAAGGCCCGGCCACATTTGAATCTGCTGCCGGTGCTGCACCACATTGTGTGCGGCGATGATCCGGAGGTGAAGCGCGGCAAGCCGGCCCCGGACATTTGGCTGGTGGCGGCCTCACGGTTCGATCCGCCGGCCCAGCCGGAGTGCTGCCTGGTGTTCGAGGACTCGCCCAATGGCATGCAGGCGGGCCGGGCGGCTGGCATGCAGGTGGTGATGGTGCCGGACCCCCGAGTGCCTTGCGAGATGCGCGTGGGGGCCACCCAAGTGCTGCCCTCGCTGGAGTGCTTCCACCCCGAGGAGTTCGGGCTGCCAGCCTTTGACACCTGCTCGGTTTTCGAGTTCGGCTAGTTTACAATGCCAGGACCGTCACACACACACATACACCCAAAATTGTCGACACCTTAACTTCGCCATGCAGATGGTGTGGGGCCTGAAGCCCGTGACCCACTGCATCTTCGACTTGGACGGGCTGCTCATCGACAGCGAGCAGCGCTACTCCCAGATAGTCCAGCGGATCCTTGATCCCTACCGCAAGACCTTCAGCTTCGAGGTGAAGCTGCAGTGCATGGGCATGCACAGGCACCGCGTGGCTGATCTGGTGATCCGCACCTACGACCTGCCCATGACCAGGCAGGAGTTCCTGCAGAAGCATCAGCTCTACAGCAAGGATATGATGAACGACATTCCGCTGATGCCGGGGGCAGAGCGGCTGGTGCGCCACTTGCATGCCTGCAACGTGCCCATGGCCATAGCCACCAGCTCGATGGCCGAGTCCTACCAGCGGAAGTCCTCGCAGCATCCTGAGTTCTTCAAGCTCTTCCATCATGTGGTGACCGGCGGCTCGGACCCGGAGGTCAAGAAGGGCAAGCCGTACCCAGACATTTACCTAGTGGCCGCCTCACGCTTCCAGGAGAAGCCGAAGCCAAGCTGCTGTTTGGCTTTTGAGGACTCGCCGAATGGCATGCGGGCTGCCTTGGCGGCTGGCATGCAGTTGGTCTTGGTGCCGGATGCCCGGCTGCCGGAGAGCATTGGAGCCCCGGCCACCATCCGCCTGCCCTCCCTGAAGTGCTTCAAGCCGCAGTACTTCGGCCTGCCCTGGCTGTAGGATGGGAGAGAGACGCGAACGTAGCTGGCCGGGCAGGACTAGTCAGGATTCAAAATTGTCTGTGAAAGCTTGCCGCCGCCATGCAGCAAATGATCTGGGGCCTGAAGCCCGTCACCCACTGCATCTTCGACATGGACGGGCTGCTGGTGGACAGCGAGCGCATCTACGGCGAGGTCTTTCAGAAGATCCTCGATCCCTACGGCAAGACCTTTGAGTTCGAGGTCAAGCTCAAGGTCATGGGCATGCACAGGCACCGCATAGCCGACACCATCATCAAGCGCTACGAGCTGCCACTCACGCGGGACCAGTTCCTGCGGAAGCATGTGGAGTACGCGCGGCAAATGCTGCAGAATGTGCCCCTGATGCCGGGGGTGGAGCGGCTGATCCGCCACTTGCATGCCTGCCGCGTGCCCATTGCCATAGCCACGGGCTCCACCATGGAGTCCTTCAAGATGAAGGCCAAGCCGCACGCGGATCTGTTCGGGCTTTTTCACCACGTGGTGGCTGGCAGCTCGGATCCTGCGGTCAAGCACTGCAAGCCGGCCCCGGACATTTATTTCTTGGCGGCCTCGCGGTTTAATGAGCAGCCCCAGCCGAAGTGTTGCTTGGTGTTTGAGGACTCGCCGAATGGCATGATGGCCGGCCTAAGGGCAGGCATGCAGGTGATCCTGGTGCCCGATCCCCGTCTGCCCGAGGCCATGGGGGCCCCGGCCACGGTGCGCCTGCCCTCGTTGGAGCATTTCAAGCCTCAGTACTTCGGCTTGCCTTGGCTTTAGGGGCAAGGACTCTTATGTCAGTTCATAAGTATTCGGCAATTCGAATCGATCGGAGTTCCCCGCCCCCCCAGAGAAGAAGAGTCTAGCGTAGCCGCCATGTGTTCGAAGGAGTGCGAGATTTGCCGAGCCCCGCCCTGCTGTGGGTGCTGCCCGCCGCCCTGCGCCTACCCGCAGGCCTCGTACTGCCTGTTCGACTTAGAGAGCGCGGTGTTCGGTGAGTCTGACCAACGAAAAGCCCACGAAATGAAAGTCTTGCTTTTCAGATCTGAGGAACGTCTATCGCCATGCGTTTGAGGCCGTGGCCTCCACGTATGATGTGAAAATCCCCGAGAGCCTCTTCATCCAGAGCAGGCCCATGGAGACCACGGAAATGGCCGAGTTGATAGCCCGCAAACTGAACTTGCCCATAGCCTGGGAGCAGTTCCTCATCCAGGTCAACAACTGGACCACCAGTGTGATTGCCAACCCGCCCCTGATGGCCGGCGTGGAGCGCCTGGTCCGTCATTTGGCCAAATGCTGCATCTGCTCGGCCCTGGTCACCTCGTCCACCGAGGAACGCTACAAGCAAAAGATCAGCGGCCGCGAAGAGTTCTTCAATCTCTTCTCCCACGTCCTGTGCGGCGACGACCCCGAGGTCAACCAGAAAAAGCCCGAGCCGGACGTCTACCTCATGGCCATGTCGCGTTTCAGCTGCGACGCCAGCCCCGAATGCTGCCTCGTCTTTGAGGGCACCGAAAAAGGCGTGCAGGCGGCTCGAGATGCCAAAATGCAGGTGGTGATGCTGGCGGATGAGAAGCTGCCCTGCTGCTGGTCCGCGCGGGCCACGGTGCGGCTCGAGACGCTCGAGGACTTCAAGCCCGAGGAGTTTGGCATGCCGGACTACGACTGCGAGAAGCGGGCCGGGTCCCGGCGGTTCCGGTGACCGAGGGTTGGGGGCGCTTGTAATGTCGTGTGGTTCGGAATAAAAATTTCAGGTAACACAAAAACGAGTGCGTTTTGTGGGTCGTCGACACATTTGCCAAATTGCCTTTGAATGCAGGTGAGTCATCTCTGAATTATAGAGGGATTAACACACACACACACCTGGATGCAGATCCCTTTCATGGCAGCCACCCTCATTCATATTCGCATTCAATTGAAGCGTCGGATGCGTGGAAGGCCAGAGCCAACCTGCAGGTGCCGTTCGCATTTCGCATGCGAATTGCAGTGCGAAACCGGCCAGCCCCCCGCTCACTCAATCGTTTTGGGCCACACACGTGGACTTTGGAACAGGACATGACCGTTTGCATTCACAGATTTGCGGCCAAGCAACCGTTGGCTGCCGTCGAGCAAACAAAATGCAGCTCCTCGTTTGCTGTGATTCCCAGGATCGCTCACCTCTCGATGGGGAAATAAGCACACGAAAAATATGAAACTGGAAATCATCTCGCTTTGAATGGAATGAAGTCTGGCGTGGCGTGGTCTCTGCTCCGGGGGAATGAATATTAAAAGGATTCTAGGGGAATATTCGATTCCCTCTTTAAACACCACAGTTCTCTCGAGTCTTTCAGTTAAGTGATTGAGAGCCCAACAGACGCTTCGCCCATTTGTCTGGGTGTCGTGAGGGTTTCTTATTTAGCCGCTTTACTATTTGGTCCTTAAAGTCCTCGTCTCTCCATCACCTTCTCCGTCTATTTGTCCTACTGTGAGTTTGTTTAAGTGTCGACCTGCACACATGCCCCAGTGGCTGGGCCTTCGTCTGTTTGTCAGCAAGTCTGTCTGTAATCTGTCCATCTGCTTACGCAAATTTCAATAAAGATGATTAAGCGGTTTGTTCCCAGGCATTCAACGGAGTTGGAGAGTTGGCCACACTTGCGGGCAGTTAAATTATTCGGGGAAAGTCGGGGCAAGAGCAGTTGGGCTTGTAATTACTCGACTCTTACATGGGATTTTCTGCCAGCCTCACAGACGAGCAACTTTGCCTTTTTGTATTCACCGATTTCAAGTGTACCTATCCGTTTTTTTGCCTGCACTCAAGAGCGCGGCTGGCGTGTACAAAAACCGAAAGTTCGAAAAAAAATAATCACAGTCGTTGGGCTCGCCAAAAAGTGGAGTCGTTGGCAGTTGCCCTGAAGGCGGTTGGCGGAATCAAAAGGCAAAGAGGAAAAAAGTCTTTTAATTTCTTAATTTAATT
>JBAMCP010000956.1:0-31195 GCA_037075105.1 Lissocephala sabroskyi
GTGTTGTAGCTTAAAATATCGATTGTAATTGGTACTTATATCGAACGCAGACCAATTTATTTGTCTACAATGGCTTTTAACATCTTTATCGAGAATGAAAAAAAATAATCGGCATATGTCAGTATAGGGCTGTCCCATTGTAAACGGAAATAATTAAAGTACGGCATCTCTGGCAGCGCTATTTATTGGCGTTGTGAGGTTTCCGCGTGAAAATGAAAATAAAACTAACGGACGCCGTTGTGCGAAGCTTTAAAGTAGCCAAAATATTTCGCGAAAACACCGACAAAATCAACGCAATCGACTTTGCCCCCAACGGTGAGCACTTAATCTCCTGCAGCGAAGACGACCAAATCGTCATCTACGACTGCGAAAAGGGCACCCAATCCCGCACCGTAAACTCCAAGAAATACGGAGTCGACCTCATCCACTTCACCCATGCCAACAACACGGCCATCCACAGCTCCACCAAAGTCGACGACACCATCCGCTATCTCAGTTTACATGACAACAAATACTTGCGCTATTTCCCCGGCCACACAAAAAAGGTCATCTCGCTGTGCATCTCGCCGGTTGAGGACACCTTCCTCTCGGGATCACTAGACAAGACCCTAAGACTATGGGACCTACGCTCGCCCAACTGCCAGGGCCTGATGCACTTGTCCGGCCGCCCAATCGCTGCCTACGATCCCGAAGGACTGATCTTCGCCGCCGGCGTTAACTCCGAGAGCATCAAACTGTACGACCTCCGATCATTCGACAAGGGTCCGTTCGTCACCTTCAAGCTTAACCAGGAAAAGGAGTGCGACTGGACGGGACTCAAGTTCTCGCGGGACGGCAAAACCATCCTCATCAGCACCAATGGCTCTGTCATACGCCTGGTGGATGCCTTCCATGGCACGCCGCTGCAAACCTTCACCGGCTACCCGAACAACAAGGGGATTGCCATCGAAGCCAGCTTCAGTCCCGACTCCCAGTTCATATTCTCGGGCAGCACCGACGGCCGCGTCCACATCTGGAACGCCGACACAGGCAACAAAATCTCCGTGCTCAATGGCGACCACCCCGGGCCCGTGCAGTGCGTCCAGTTCAACCCCAAGTACATGATGCTGGCTTCCGCCTGCACCAACATGGCCTTCTGGCTCCCCACCTCCGAGGAGGGTCTTTGAATACCCAATAAAACCAATAGTTCTAGTTTATGTCTAAATTTATTTTATATTAAAATCCGCGTCCACTTTCAATTTGTGTCTGTCGTAGCAGAGGCGGATCGAGTGCAGCAGTTGGCCCAGGTTTTGGCCTTCCTTGGCGCTGATTCCCAGCACCGGTTGGTTTAGCCGGCGCTTCAGTTCCTCGTAGTTGGCCGCGCTGTCCTCTTCGTCCATTTTATTGGCCACCACCAGTTGGGGTCGCTGGGCCAGCTGGCCGCCAAACTGCTGCAGCTCATGGACCAACTGGACGTAGTGCGTCCACGGCTCGGCGGCACTGGCGTCCAGCACAAACAGCAGCAGCGTGCAGCGCTCTGCGTGCTTCAAGAACTGAATGCCTAGGCCTTTGTTGCGGTGGGCATCGGGCACAAGGCCAGGCAAGTCCGCTATGGTGAGCTGCACAAAGTCCGAGAACTCCACGGTGCCCAGGTGCGGCCGGAGGGTGGTAAAGGCGTAGGGAGCCACCTTCGGCCTGGCCCGTGTTAGGGCATTCAAAAGGGTGCTCTTCCCGGCATTTGGGTAGCCAATGAGGCCCACATCCGCCATGCTGCGTAGCTCCAGAGTGTAGCGGACGTTCTCGCCCGGAGGCCCGTACTCGCAGACCTTGGGGCTGTTCTCCTTGTCGGTGGTGAAGAAGCGATTGCCTTTTCCGCCGGCTCCGCCACGTGCAGCCACGAACATCAGATCGGCACTGGCCAGGTCGCCGACCACTCGGCCCTGCTCGTTGCGCACAATGGTGCCTACGGGGACCTTGACCACCAGGTGCTTGGCGTTCTTTCCGTGGCAGTCCTTGGCGGAGCCGCTTTCGCCTTCGCTTGCTCGCAGCACGCTGTTCACATGGTTCAGGTTGCGGACCTCGGTGGCGGCCTGGAAGACAACGTGGCCTCCGTGTCCGCCATCGCCGCCGTCGGGCCCGGCTCGTTCGTTGCACCACAGTTGCAGGAAGGAGACGCAGCCGTCACCGCCTTTGCCGCCCACGGCGCGGACTAGCTTGGCATCCGAGAAATATTGTTCCTGGATAAATATTTCGATGGGTTGTTATATAAATGAGTAGGAGGGAATCGGCAGCGGCCATACTCACCTCTTTGCGGGCTGATTTTCCTTTCTTAGGTTTCAGGGCAGCTGCCACTCTGCAGTATTTGGCCTGAATGGGTCGAGGCCCCTCGTATTTCCTCAACAGCCGAGGACAGGCGGCTCGCATAAACAAACCCGCCATGGCTTTGCGTGCTTGGGCGGGTGCGTGCGTGATGCATGTGCAGAGTTGCCACCCGACATTTTAGTCTGTATTAAACGAAGTTTAAACGCATGAATAGAGGATTTTACGTTATTTAAATTAGCCACTAGAGAGATAAATTATTAGATTCATCGTGGAAAACAACAGTTAAGTGCAATTGTTTGTTTCGTGCAATAATGCGCACTGGCCAACTTATCGAAGTTTTTAATCGATATGCGTTTGTTATCGAAGACCCGGATTTGCTGGAAAAATTACTCAGTTTGCCTAAAAAAGATGTCCATAAAAGGCGCTTTAATAGATCTCAGTGGCACTCTGCATATCGAGGACGATCCCACACCAGATGCTGTAGAGGCCTTGCAAAGGTAAGCATATCTGACCCTTGTAATTCCCTCTCTCCAACTCTGTTCCTCTTCCACAGACTTAGAGATTCCGGAGTGGCCGTTAAATTTGTAACCAACACCACAAAGGACTCCAAGGCTACACTGCATAACCGTCTGACTAGAATTGGTTTCCAGGTGGATCCGTCGGAGATTTATAGCTCGCTTAGCGCGGCTGTGGGTTTTGTTGCGAAGGAAAACCTAAATCCTCATTATTTGCTGACAGACGATGCCCGTCAAGACTTCCCAGCAGAAAACTCCAATCGCCCCAAGGACTCAGTGGTGGTGGGCCTAGCGCCCAACGCCTTCAACTACGAGGAACTCAACAAGGCCTTCAAGTAAGTCTACAATTTCAAGCCACTCTTAATATTTATCCCTGGATTTCCCTAGCGTCCTGCTGGCCAACAAATCCCACAAACTAGTGGCTGTCCACCAAGGCAAGTACTACAAGCGGCCAGATAGCCTGGCCCTCGGCCCGGGCTGCTTCGTCAAGGGCCTGGAATTCGCCTCCGGCTCGACGGCCGAGGTCATCGGCAAGCCGAATCCGTACTTTTTCAACAGCGCCATGTTCCCCGGCCTGACGCCCCAGCAGTGCGTGATGATCGGCGATGATGCCAACGACGACATCAAGGGGGCCATGGACGTGGGCCTGGGCGGCATTTTAGTCAAAACCGGCAAATACCTGCCCACAGTGGAAGTGTCGCCGCCACCAACCGCCCTAGTGGAGAACTTCGCCGAGGCCGTCAACTGGATCCTCGAAATCAACAAACAAGCCTCCTAAATTCGTATAAAAGATTTATTCATAGCGTAGATAAATTAGAAGAAAATCCCAATAGAAATGCCACGGATTCGCCGTTCAAAACGGCAGTGCGATGCAGTAAGCTGAGTAAGCAAGTTTAGGCCAACTTGGTGTTGGCGAACTTAACGGCCAATTCCAGGATCTGATCGACATCCTCGTAGTTCGTTCCCGAAGCCTGGGCCGACTCCGGCTTGCCGCCGCCTTTGCCGCCCAAAGCCCCCGACAAATGCTGCACCCACTCGTTGGCCTTCAGCCCCTTCTCCACGGCGCTCTTGGGCACAGAGCTCAGGCAGAAGATCTTCTTGGAGTCCGCGTCCACCGAGAAGAACATGGCAGCGGCCTCGGGCAGCTGCGTGCGCACCTGCTTCAGGGCAGCGTCCAGGGCCTTCGTGTTGTTGTAAGCCTCGAGCTGCTCCACAAGGACCTTGGTGTCCGGATGGGCCTCACACAAGGCCTTGGCACGCTCGACCACAGTGCCGGAGACGGCGGCCCTGAGGGCGCGCTCCTTGTCGTCCAAGGCCTTCTTGAGGGCCTTGAGCAGATTGCGCATCTCGTCCTTCTTCACGTAGGGGATGGTGGCGTGGGCGATTTGCTCGCTCAGATCGACGATTTGCTTCACATTCCGCTTGGAGTCCTGGCCGGTCTTGTCCGCCTCAATGGTGGCCTTCAGCTGGGCGATTTCCTGTTCGAACTGCTCGGACTTCTTGATGGCCTTAATGGCCTCGGGCCCGGTCAAGGCCACAATGCGGCGGATGCCCTTGGCAATGGCCTCCTCGCTGCTGATCACAAAGTCCATGATGTGCCCCGAGCGGCGCAGGTGGGTGCCGCCGCAGAACTCCACCGACGTCTCCTCGCCGGCCGCAGCTTCGGGCTGCTTCTCCAGCTGCTCCACGGGCACGCCAAAGGAAATCACGCGCACAGGATCAGGGTAGACCTCGTCGAACACCGAGCGCAGGCCGCGTATGCGCTTGGCCAGGGCCAACTCCGCCTCCTTGGCATAGATCGGGACGTTCTTGTAGACCATCTCCCTGGTGAGCTGCTCGGTCTTGGCCACCTGCTCGATGGTCATGGCGCCCTTGCTGTTGAAGTCGAAGCGCAGCTTCTCCGGCACCACCAGGGAGCCCTTCTGCTCGGTGTCCTTGCCCAGAACCTGCAGCAGGCAGTGGTTCAGCGCATGCGTGGCCGAGTGGTTCTTCATGGTGAGCCAGCGGCGTTCCACGTCGATTTGCAGCTGCAGCTCGTCGCCCACGGCCAAGGTGCCCTCGACCACGCCGATGTGGAGGATGTAGCCGCCGCGGTTGTAGACGCGGTCCACGAGGAACTCGTTCTCCTCGGCGTTGAGCTTGACGAGGGCCCCCTGGTCGAATATTTGGCCGCCGCTCTCCGCGTAGAAGTTCGTCTTGTCGAGGACAATGCCGGCCTTCTGGCCGCTGCTGATCTGCTCCACAAACTGGTTCTCATGGCGCAGGGCCACAATCTTGGCCGTGCAGCCGGCGTAGTTGTAGGCGGCGTCCCTCTCGTCCGACACGGCCTCGTACTTGTATTTGTGGGAGTCGTCGGTGGGCGGGACCTTCTGCTCCTGCAGCTGGGAAATGGCATGGACGTCGAGGTTGATTTCCTCGATTTTGCTGGCCGCCTTGCCCTGCGACAGGATGTAGGAGTTCTGCTTGGCGGCCTCGTAGCCAGCCATATCGATTTCCAGGGACTTCTCCTCGGCCATCAGCTGGGTGAGGTCCACGGGGAAGCCGTAGGTGTCGTACAGGCGCCAGGCCACATCGCCGGGGATCACGCGCTGGCCGCCCAGCTTCTCGATGGTGCGGTTGAGCAGGTTGCGGCCACGCGTCAGGGTCTTCAGGAACTGCTGCTCCTCCTCGTTGATGATGTCGATTATGTGCTGCGGGTCCTTGCGCACTTCGGGGAAGGCATCGCCCAGCAGGTCAACCACCGTGTGCACGAGCGAAGCGAAGAATCCCGGCTTGGCGTTCAGCTTCTCCGTGGCGTAGCTGAAAGAACAGAGATTAAGTCGGGCTGCCTGCAGCAAGGACAAGGGATCGTTTACCGCACTGCCCGTCGTAAAATGCGGCGCAGAACGTAGCCGCGTCCTGTGTTGTCGGGAGTGCCGCCGTCGGACAGGGCAATGGTGATGGTGCGGGCGTGGTCGGCCAAGACGCGATAGGCCATGTCGATGCCGTCGGTGTCGTCGGCGCCCACGCGCCCCTGGTAGGCCGGGGCGCCGGTGCCTGCCTGGATGGCCTCGAAAATGGGCACGAACAGGTCGGTGTCGTAGTTGGAGCGCTTGTTCTGGATGACGGAGAGGAGGCGCTCGAAGCCCAGGCCGCAGTCGATGTGCTTCTTGGGGAGCTGCTTGAGGGAGCCGTCGGACTCGCGGTTGAACTGGATGAACACGAGGTTCCAGATTTCCAGGACGTCGGGGTCGTCTTGGTTAACCAACTCGGGGACGCTGCGGCCGCCAATGCGGTCGAAGTGCAGCTCGGAGCAGGGCCCGCAGGGTCCTGTCTCGCCCATTTCCCAGAAGTTGTCCTTCATGCTGCCGGGCAGGATGTGCTCGGGTGTAAGGCCCAAATCCATCCAGATCTGCTTGCATTCCAGGTCGGGTTCCAGCCCGCTGGCGGCATCGCCGCCAAAGTAGGTGACGTACAAACGATCCTTGGGCAGGCCGAGGCGAACGGTGAGGAACTCCCAGGCCCAGGAGCAGATCTCCTTCTTGAAATAGTCGCCGAAGGACCAGTTGCCCAGCATCTCGAAGAAGGTGTGATGGTAGACGTCCTTGCCCACATCGTCAAGGTCGTTGTGCTTGCCGCCCGCACGGATGCACTTCTGGGTGTTTACGGTTCTCACCCATTTGGCCATCTCGCTGTTGGGGTCTGCCGTGCCCAGGAATATCGGCTTGAACTGGTTCATGCCTGCGTTAGCGAACAGCAGCGTGGGATCATCCAGGGGAATTGTGCTCGAGGAGTGCACATAAGTGTGCTTCTGCTCCTTGAAGAAGTTCAAGTATGCGTCACGCACTTCCTTGGCCGTCAAGTACTTCATCTTTCCGCCTGTAAATGAAAGGAGTTAATGAGTAAAAAATAATAAGTTTCATTGTTTTGTTTTTTCTTGCCACGCGACAGGCAAATTTGTATTCGCTCCACAATCAATTTCGCCCCCAACCCCAACCAACCCTTTCACTAATTCAGCGTTGACTGAGTGAAAGTGCAACAAATTACACAAAATTTATGAATGTTGGAGTGTAATAAAAGCTTTGAGATTGTTTTTGAAACAGTGATTGTTAGATTACGACTAGCGATATGATCCTATGTTTGTTTATTTATTACTCACGTTTTTTCGTCTTGAATTCTTACAGCCGCAAATTTCGTCAGCCGCTGAAATGCAACGTGTGTGGGGATCGACAGCAGGTATCGATAACTGTCTTATGAATAATCGATTTTATTCATATATTTTTAACATAAGCAAGCTAACGATTTTCGAACAACTTATGAGCGAGAATTCGAGAAAATTGGATCAAAACGGATTCGAAATCTGGTAGCACGATTCTTTCAAAGTTTTAAAAACGATACCTAACAAAAAATATTTGCGGTGGGGAGTGGAGTATTCTGAATTTAGTTTGCTAATTTGCCTAATCTTATCTTATGTTTAATTAATGCTGGTAGCTTAATTTGAAAACAAATAATGTATTTCTTTAAAAGTATCGATATCATGTAGTATGTGCGAACTGTGAAGGTATCGATACCATAAATGTACGCGCTCTTTTCGAATTTAATGTTATTAATATTTTGTATTTATTTTGTTCTACGTTTTAACAATTTCATTCAAAATCCACTCGCTGCGGCATATGCTTTTCTTCCAGCTCGTGCTCAATCTCCTTCATGCGCAGCATCAAGTTAAAATTCTGTTTTTCCTCTTGGCCAGTGAAATACATTGCTAGCAGGGCGTGCACAGCCATAATTGTCCCTAGAGCAGGCAGAATAGGACGCGTGAACTTTCGCCAAAGTTGGAAGACCTCTCGAGGGTTCTCCGTAACTGACGGCAGTCGGTAGGTGTAGCATCGAGTGGCAAACATAAATGCGGCGAACGGGGCTAATATCGTGGGATAGGCAACACCAAGTGCCGTTTGAAAGGTGGCGGCTCGTACCTGAATGCAAACGGGGCACTCGCCCAAGGGATCTATAAGAATTGGACGCTGGATAAAGAACTTATGCGTTAGCATTGTGAACATTGCCGGCACCACAACAATGGGCAGGTAACTGGAAAAGCGTCCATGGGTTCCGAGCCGTAACTTCGTCCGGTAATGATTATTTATGTAGGCGCCGGTTAACGCAGCTAAGCCACTAAGAACCCCAGGCCCATAGCGCAGCGACCACCTGAGATTCCAAATGAAAATTGTTAGGTAAGTTTTTTTGGCGTGCACTTATCGTTTCTACTCACACATCACCCAGCTTGTCCCAGGCTGTGATAATCTTCCATTGGTATTTGAGGGCCTGCTCTTTCGATATTACTACCGCATCGGCGGGTAATTCATTTGTGTTTTTCGTCCGCGACAGGGCCATTTATTCAAATAGCACAAAATAAGCACACTCCGGATCAGCTGTTTTCAACCGGCAGCACCGATAGCTCAGCAATCGAAAGCCAGGGCTACTCACAATGAAAAGAGCGTTATCAGTTTTTAGTTCTTATATTTGCATAACGAAACGATTAAAAAAGTATGAAAACCACCACAAAAAATATTATGTTTAAATATACTGAGCTCAGTGGCTTATGATCTATGTTATTATTATCGCCCTTCGATACTTTTCTTTTTAATTTATCGCTATCGTTTTTAATTTAGTTAGCATTTTTTCGAATATCAGTATTATTGCCAAAACTCAAAGCATCCAGATGTTTAACCAGAAAAACTACATTCCTCGGAGCTTTTTGCCCACCAATAACTCTGGTCAGCTACCTCCAGTCGGCGTATTTTCTTGTCCTGAAGACGCCGAAGCTCCTACTCCTGGGACGCAGCGGATGACTTCTGGTGGTGATGCCAAAGGTGCAATTGCAGCAGCCACAGCAAGCAAACCACAGACGAAAAAGCCCGCCCAGAAGTTTGCGGCTCCCCAATACAACACAGTCATTCGCCGCCAGAATGAACTCAAAGTGCTCGATAAAATGAGCGCCACTGTTCCGAAGACTGTGGCTGAGCTTACCCCAAACTCAAAAGCGATCGTGGTACCAATGGTAAGTCACAGTTGAGAAGCACAAGCAAATACTTAAAATAGGTTTCATTGTCACAGATCAATCAGAAACTGAATTTTGCGCCAAACTCTGCGGTCTTCAAGAATCTGGTGTCACTGAATGTCAACGACTCCATTGTGGAGGAACAAAAACGGGAGTCCAAGAGCCGGTCGTCGAGAGTGGCCGCTGAGAAAACCCCTGAGCCCCAGCTGGCAGATTACGTAGAACCGATTGAAAGAGTTCATTTGACTTTGACGGAGCCCGAGATTCAGTTGGATCCACCGAAATTCGAATTTGACTTTCTTGAAGCTTACAAAAAAGTTTATTATAATTAATGTGAAACTGAAACGAATTATAGGCAATAAGATCTCTATCCAATGAAGTTCATCACCACCAGATGCAAAATCACATGTGCGAATATAAAGTCGGCGAATCCTCGCTCCGGTGAAATGCCAGCAAATACCGCCTTATTTTGGGGATTGGCTTGCAGGCGCAGGCACACGCCCAGCACGAAGCAGCTGACCGTGCTTATAAAGCCGGACAGAAACGAGTTGAATGGGAATGTGCCCACCAGGCAGCAGTAAACAAACTGGATGATGCCGGTGAGGAGAATGTAGCCCAAGTAGATGTCCACCAGCTTGAGTTTCTTCGGTGTGTGCTGGACGTAGTCATTGTAGAACTTGGCCACCACGCTGGTAATTTCAACCATCTTCAAGCGGAGTTATTTACGTGCAAATAACAAGAATTAAAAGCCGAAAAGTTGTAGAATTTCCACGTCAGAAATATTAGGGATGGTATTCAAATCGATTACACCGATAACAACCCTGGGCTAAATTGTGAATATAGACTACCAAGGCTGCCCTGTTTTTGTATCGATTATATTCGCCGTTACGCTCTTAGACTGCTCTCGCTCTCTCTATCCCACTCTCTATGCCTCTGTTTTTCCCTAGTGTTTGTGTTTGCGCAGCATTTGTCAAGTGTGGTCTTGCTTTGTGCTGTGACCAAGAGGTAAATTAATGTTCTTACTATTTTCTATGCGTGTGTTAGTAAGTGATGTTTCCAAAGAAACAATTAACTAAAAATGGCTTTGTTTATTTACCTCGCTCGAAAGTGTTATCGTAACGTGTAACGGTTATTATCATTTCGTTCCCCTCTCTGCTTTGCATGTTTTGGCGAAGGCTATGCACCCCTAATTCATTGCCATTACCAACGGCACCCCAAGCAACAACAACAATAGAAACCACACAACAACAAACCAGCTTTTAAGGGGGCGTACCGAGACCAAAAATCAATGGAAGATCTAACGCCTCTGACGAATCTTCAACAGGTACGAAATTCTTGATTACACATTTCTCTACTTGTATTGTTTTTTACTTGTTTCTGTTTTATATTTCGTTTACAGTTATAATTTCTTTACCTGCCCACTGCCAAAGTTTACCGCATTCCCATCAATTTATTGTTTAGTGATTAATTTCCTTTCGTAAGTACACCCAAAAAATTCTTTGTTTCTATCTCTCCTTCTATTGCTGTCCAGTTGCTGATTAGAAGCAACCTTTTTCCGCCCACTGTTCGCACACACACACGCGGCAGATTTCTCTGGAACTGCCAGTTCGAATATCAAATATCCATTATCACCAAACATTCAATTCGAGGGTTTAATTAGCACAAGATTCATTGCCGCACAATTCCCCCATATTAGCAGCCACTTAGAGGGACCACCATGGCTTGTGGTCATATTGGAGCCCCCATTTCTGTGCACCTCAAGTCCCCTAAGTTCGGTATTATTCATGCCCGGCTTATCGAGCTTGAGTCACCGTGGATATGGTGCGTCTGGTCTTTGTGCGTCCAATCCGCCTGCTGATTAAGCGCAAGGCTGAGAAATTTTCCACTCCATTTGTGGTGCAGAGTCTGGCACGCGTCTGGTTGCGAGCTTATCAGAGAACCTCCGTCGACCACCCCAGCGCGTCTATCTGCGGCTCACTATATCACTTGGAATGGAATATTTGCTTGTGCCCGCACTGCAGGCGCATCCAACGACCTCGCCAGTGCACTTGCAGCGGTCGCAGCGATCAGTTCTTATATAATAGAGCTCCCTTCTCCATTGGCCTTGCAGATTGTTGAGCCCGCCGCCCGCAAGAAGAAAATGACGGAACGCCAGCCGCTCCTGCTGCAAAGCGACAATTCCGACTACGAGGGCCATCGAAACGGGACGGCCGGCCTGGTACGCCCCGTGCGCAGCTCCCCGCCGGACAACACGCTGGTTAACGTGCACAGCGAGGACAGCATAGCCGGTAAGTGGGCCCAGCCCAGCCTTCTCACATTGCGACTCCCAGTGACCCCCGACTAATCGAAACAGTTCATGCAGCAGCTGCCGATGATGAGCAGAGCAGCTTGGCCAGCGACGGGCCCTTGGATAAGTCGAGCTACAATCCATCGCACCATCGCACCTTGGAGCATCCCACATCGAATTTCGACACTCTCGTTCATCTGCTCAAGGGCAACATCGGCACGGGCATCCTGGCCATGCCAGAGGCTTTCAAGAACGCCGGCCTGTACGTCGGGCTCTTTGGCACTCTCATCATGGGAGCGATTTGCACGCACTGCATGCACATGCTGGTGAAATGCTCGCACGAGCTCTGCCGGCGCCTGCAGCAGCCCTCGCTGGACTTCTCCGAAGTGGCCTTTTGTAGCTTTGAGACGGGACCCTTGGGCCTGCGGCGGTACTCGCACGTGGCCAGGTAAATAGCCTCGATTAGATGCACAAAATGAGACACTAAATGGTTTTGTTTTAGGCGGCTGATTACGACGTTTCTGTTCATCACACAAATCGGCTTTTGCTGCGTTTACTTTCTGTTTGTGGCGCTGAACATCAAGTCTGTTTTGGACGACTGGTTTGAGCTGGACAAGAACGTCTACCTGCTGGCCATGCTGCTGCCAATGGTGCTGCTGAACCTTGTGCGCAACCTGAAGTATTTAACGCCGGTCTCGCTCATCGCTGCCGTGATTACGGTGGCCGGCTTGGCCATCACATTCCATTACATGCTGCGCGATTTGCCCGACGTGCACACCGTCGAGCCGGTGGCCTCCTGGGCCACGCTGCCTTTGTATTTCGGCACTGCGATCTACGCGTTCGAAGGCATCGGAGTCGTCCTTCCCCTGGAAAACAACATGCGCACCCCAGAAGACTTTGGCGGCACCCGCGGCGTCCTCAACACCGGCATGGTGATTGTGGCCTGCCTCTACACGTCGGTGGGTTTCTTTGGCTATCTCAAATACGGCAAAGACGTCCAGGGCAGCATCACTCTCAATCTGCCCGTGGGAGAGCTGTAAGTGCCCAGAAAACCGCCCGCTAGAGAGCCTCCTGTAATGGTCTTCTGTTTCGCAGGCTTCCCCAGCTGGTGCGCCTCAGCATGGCCCTGGCGATTTTCCTGTCGTACACCCTGCAGTTCTACGTGCCCGTCAACATCGTGGAGCCGCTGGTGCGCAGCCAGTTCCAGACGAACCGCTCCAAAGACCTGGCCGCCACCATTCTACGTGTGGTCCTTGTGACCTTTACCTGTGGGTTGAATTGAATTTCTCGCCTTTCTTTCCTCCCGCTAATTGTTTTGTTTTCTTTTCAAGTCATGCTGGCTGTGTGTATTCCAAACCTTGGCTCGATTATCTCGCTGGTGGGGGCTGTGAGCAGCTCGGCCTTGGCGCTGATTGCCCCGCCCATCATTGAGATCATCACTTTCTACCATGAAGGCTACGGCCGCTACAAATGGATGTTGTGGAAGGACATAGCGATTTTGGTGTTTGGTCTGTGCGGCTTCGTCTTCGGCACGTGGGCCAGTTTAGCGCAAATCCTGAATGCCAAAACCACCTAAGAACCAGTCGAATTTGTATTTATTACCTTAGTGGAGGAGTCCCCCAGGCGGTGCTGTGCTTCGAGAGATTCAGGGTTTTTGTTTTGTGTTTTAATTTATTGAAATTAGCTAAACTTCGCTCAACCAAGTACAAGACAATAATTAGCATTTAAGGGCAGGTGAAGACGGCAACGCTAACGTGATTGTGTTATTCCAATGGTTAGGATTCTAAGGACTCCAATTGTGTTTTTGTTGTTTTTTTGTTCGTGTAACTCTCGTTAACTTTGTTAAATGCCAAATGAGAAACTCAGCAGTCGCACAATCTTGGTGATTTTCAAGAGTATTTATTGTGTTACATCCTCGTCTATGTTTGTATCTCCCAATATGTAGTTTATTGATTATATTGATTATAATTATACTGAGTTGCAAACTCTCCTACTTCGGCGCTTCTCTCTAATAATCGAAAGATACCACAGAGACCTTCAAAGAGTCCATCGATCACGCTCGAATATTTAAGCAAGAAACAGGGTGGGGCCGGCTAAATAAATCGGTAGAGAAAAGTTTTAAGGATGGGACTACAAATATTCGGTTCGTTTTGCTGATCAACTCTATACGAATTGTTAGTTCTCTGAAGGCCTTCCTATTCTTTGGTGGCCCAAGCTCCCAATTTACAAACATGACAAAACCCACTCACATATTTATGTGTATTGTATGTATATATACACCTATCCGATATTAGTTTTCGAGACTTTGACAAAGACAATAATAAACTATATTTAATGTTTAATTCAATCATTTAAATTTGTCTCTCTCTGAAATATGAAACTAGAAATAAATTAAATATAATTTAATGTGGTGGATGAATGAAAACGCTAAACGGAGAGGTGAGAAAATACAAGGTAAGGTCGTCTAAAATTATTACGCATAGAGAAACCTTAAGGAACTTTAAAAACTGCGAATTTTAAGGGTATGAGATGCAGTTATATCCTTTATAAGTAATTATTAATTTTTGATACTAATTTTATTTTTAATCAAGCTCTTAAGTTACAAGGGTGATAGGAAATTTGTATGATATAGAGTCGAGTTGGGATCGTTGGGAATGTGAGGCCCTTAAAAGAAGTCGAGTCCATATACCCAAATATGAGTTAGGAGTAGTTAGCAGTTAGTTGATGGGAGGTCATAAAGTTATTCCTTAAGTTTATTACATTTTGTAAATAATAATAGAAAGGGAATTGCGATTAAAATCAGCAGCTCCACTTTGCTCCTAAAGTCTGATATAGTCAGCTGGTTAGGAGTATTTAGGGAGGCGGGGGGAAGGTTTCTCATTTAAACATCAAAGGAATAATGAAGCCACCTTTGAAGATATCGAATAGAAACAGGATATTTGAATTCCTTTTATTTAATTTTCGGTGACGCTAAATTCCCCAATCAAAGATTAAGTCGACGTGAGAAAATAAATATTAAGTTTAATTTAAAATTTGAATAACTTAAAATTCAGACGATTTCCTTAAAAGAAAATCCACTTAAAACAATTTAAATAACTTTAAAATTTTCAAAGCACAGTCGTCTGCCACTTGCAGTCCCGCGGATCGTTCAGGAGGCCACAACCGGCCTCTGATCCTGGCTGATCGTGGCGTCCAGCTCGGCCCACAGGACGACCAGGGCAGCCGCCCACGAATTTACGCTCACACATTAAAATTTACAATAAAACACAAAAATTCTCAGCCCCCGGACCCAGCACCTAATTCCTGGCCACAGCAATGTTCGGCACGATGTCCTGCAGCCGGCTGGGCAGATACGAGAAAAACACATTGCTTATGTTGTCGTTGTACAGCCGATAGGTGTGCATGCAGTTGTAGGTGTACCGCGTCTTGTCCATGATGAAATCGTTGAACTGTTTCCTCAAGGCATTCGTATAGGCGGCACCCTGCAGGAGCAGCCGATTAGTGGAAGGTTAATTGAGGACGTGTGGGGAATGCTTACAATTTTTTTGACCTCCTCCAGCTCGTTGTAGTTGTAGGTGATCCTGGGGAAGAACTTTTGAAGGAATGGCAGTTGGGGCACATTCGCAAGGGTAAAGATTTTGTCCAACTTGTTGGACCGTCCTCGGAACTCGGTGTATTCCATGAGCGAGTAGCGTTTGCCGTACCTCTTGCGGATCCACTCGTACAGGATCGGCAGCTTGTGGGCATCCTGGAAATAGGCCAGCACGAATTTGCGGTCCTGCCTCAACACTTTAAAGGCATCTTTCAGCAGGGTCTCCATGAGCTTGTCGTCATTGGCGTCGAACTTCTCAACGATTCCGTACTCCAGCCTCTTGGCGTCGATTATATGACTCTTCCTCTCCTGCACAGGCTGATGGAGCTCCTCATACGCGGCCACATGGTTCTTCCACAGCTTGGCCACGCACTTCGACACGGCCTCGTCCACATTCAGTTTGTTCTTGGGCTCCAAACTCGACAGGGAACACGCCTTGAAAGACTTGAGGCTCTCCGCCTCCGAGCCCTCGGTCTGTTCTGCCTCCTCTTCCGCTGCGCGATCCAGGACCCGCACACAGGCCGCCTTGATTGTCTCCGGCAGGTCGGGCCCGTTGTATGGCAGGCCCTGGAATTTTCCATCGAAAACCTGGCTGTAGTCAAAGGCATAAGGCGTGTGGCCGGTGGTGCCGCGGAAGAAGTTCATCACGCTCGGCTTGCCCTGGAGATTCCTGTTGGGGAAGCGGCAGCGATTTACATTCTGGCCGGGCTCCAGCTTGTCGTCCAGCCGGCCCACCTGGATCACCGTGTCCTCCGAGATAACCTCGCGCATTTTCATTCTCGGCCCGCTGGGGGGGTTCCTGTTAAGCTGAAGCGTTGCCAGCTTGGGTTTCGGCAGCAGTTTCATTTTCTTTGGCGGCTGTGCAGTCCGCGGTACATCGAGCCCAAGCCTGGCTCGGATGGTGGCCACTTTGGGCTCCGAATCCTCCCGCTCCGCGCCGCCGGCCAAGCGCATCTTTGGCCTGCCCGCGGTCTGCTCGCCGTCCAGCAGCAAAGTGGCGCAGTCCAAGTGTTGAGGGGCGGCCACCAACACCTTGCACACGTTGCATTTGTGGTCGGGCTTGTGGGGCAGCAGGGTCCAGTGGCAGGTCCACTTCTGGCCGTATTTCTCCACGTAGCGGGCCACGTCGCGCTCCAAGTGGCTGAGGATGCGCTCCCTGGTGAGCGCCTTCTGCTGGCCCTCGACGTCGAGCATTTTGCGGCAGCGGTCACGCGCCTCCACCAGGTAAGTGTCTCGCTCCAGGTCCCTGGCCGTGCGGTGATAATGGCACAGGATGTCTCCTTTGATGGGACGGTTCTCGTCCACCATGCAGAACAGCCTGTCCAGCTCCTCGCCCACAATGTGGAAGAGCACTCGCTTGTGCGGCTGGAGCTGGTAACTGCCAAACCAGCGGCCGTGCTCACCCGGAACCGGCCCGGTCGGCCGCTCGTCCGGGATGTGGGCCTTGAAGTTCACCTCTTTTCTCAGGTGCCTCGTCGGCTTGAGGTTGTCAACGGGCCGCGGCTGTTTCTGGAAGAACGGCTGGGCCGTCTGAAAGCGAATCTTGGGGTTCTCCCCATCCACCTTGGCTGCGGCTACTGGATCCAGCCGCTTGCGTTTCTTAGCCAGCACCGGCTTTAGCCTGGCGCTGGACTTTTTCAAGCCCTGGCCGGCCACAGAGGCTTTCTTGTCCTTGGACACTCCCAGCGGCAGGACCCGGTCCAAGGCCTTCAGCGTCAAGGGCATGTCCAGTTTGGAGATGGCCGTCATCAGCAGCTGCTCGTTGAGGGTGTAGCTGCGGCTGGTGTAGTCCCCCTGGCCTATGGAATTGCGGGCTGACTTGTAGTAGCCGTCCAGCAGGAAGAATAGAAAGGCGATGTCTTGGTAGCGACTGTGCTTCATCACGTAGATGATGTCGTCCGTACTGACCATGGGATTGAGGCCGATGTCGAGCAGCACACGTTGGGTGTGGTGTGTGCGGCCCTCGCTCTTGTCCAGCTTCATGGCCCGTTTGAGGCCTCCAATGGCAGCGACCTGCTTGTTGGACAGGCCCCTGTACCAGTCGGGGGTGGGGTACACAATAATCTCCTTTTCCAGGGGCATGGCGACTTGACCAAGTCAAAACAACTGGCCAAGGTAGAAATTTAGTTAGACGAAAGTGGAAGCTCCTGAGGAGGTCGAAAAGACTTCAGAGAAACGAGAACCAACAAGTTTGAGAGTTTCGAAATGAATGAAATTTTGACACAAATTTCCAAATTCTATTCAATGCACAAGGTTGATTTATTCCACCCGAGACTAGCCACTATCCCTAGTAGGGGCAGGGGGGGTACCACTGCCAGGTGGCCCAGCTGACGCAGGTCGAGGTCTTGGGATCGAATCCGGTCTGGCTGGGGCACAGCACAGTGACGGCGGTGTTGCCATTGCACACCCAGTAGCGAGTGGGGTCCCAGAAGTTGCGGTACTTGGTGGTGGAGGTGCCCGTGCAGGTGGGCATTCCATTGCCGTCGGGATTGCACTCATCGGCGGCGAAGGACATGGCAGCCAGCACGGCCAGGCAGGCGAGAAGGAGAACTGCAAGAGGCAGAAGTCAAAGTGAGATTTGCAAGGTCTTCCAAGCTGGCTGGCGGCTTACCAGCTTTCATGGCGGTGTTGTAGCGTTTGGAGGAGTGTCCACTCAATGGTGGCAAACTGATTTGCAAGTCGCCTTTTATACGTTCGCAGACCTTGCATTCCCCTGCGATTTGGCGGGTCTTGGGGGCCTACCTGTTATCTGGTCCTGATAACATTGGCAATGTGGCGTCGTCACCTGCACCGGAAGTTCTGCTGGAAGCAGCGAACGGCAAATGCTCTTCCCCTTAGGTAGAGGGGATCTTAAGATTTTCCTTTAACATTTTGTACTGATTGATTTGAGAAGCTGGGGACTCTTTTCTTGAATTTGTCGGAATATTGAGTGCTATGAGAAGAGTATTTGAGTTGCTGCTTAAGCTTCGTGGGCACTCTCTTAGCGTTCGATATCTTGATGTGTAACCTTCGAAATTAAACCATTTGCATTTCATCGAAGTCTTAGGACAGTCTCCCCAAACGGGAAGACAGATAAAGCACGACATTTATAAAGAACTAGACGGGAAATTTGTTGCCAAATTTCGCAGTTCCAAAAGGTAAAGCGCAGCAGGTCCCCTAAAAATAATTACAATTCTTATCTCCCTGCCTTTGAGATCAGTGCAGCAGAACAGTTTAGATAATGTAGAATCCGTTCTCGATAAATAGTTGGAGATAGCTCGGATCTCCCCAGGGTCCCCCAAACGGTGTGCTGGGGGATTCTTAAAATACACTAACTTTTATTCTGGTCATGTTGTGGATTTTATATACAAACAGTTCTCTGTAAGAACTCGAAGAGCGTTACGTCTTCCCATTGACTCCCGTAATTGGATTCGAATAGAAGCATTTCAGTCTTAGTTCAAATTTAATTAAAGTCATTGAGCCGAAGGGCCGACTATATCAGCCACTAGGAACCCAAGTAGCTTGCTGTCGACGGACTGAGAGAGCCCTTGAAAATAATTTGGTATTGAAATTTACACTCCACTCTGGACGACGGGCACTTCAGGGAACCCAAACGGTTGCTAATTTAATCTGATTGCCTAAGTTCTCTAGAATTTTTGGCTGATTTATGAAGATTATTTCAATTCCGGTCGACATATCGCTATCATTTCCGCAACCCCTTATCGCCCATCAGATTGATCTTAGTCCAAGGTCGGCACTTGAACCTATCCAGATTACTTTCACTATATCTCTATAGCAGATTGAAGTTAAAGTACAGCAATTGCAGGCATTGGGGAGTCTGATAGGATTTTAAATAGGTATTATTTTGGATATGATTGGAAAAGCGGATGGTCTTAAAATTGCTTTGTTCTATGTAAGGAGCTGTTTTTAATAATCCCAAGAAATATAGAGAACTTTCCTTGTTGCGTTGCGGATTTCGTAGGTCAAACGATCTAAAATTCATTAATTCTTTAGAAGGCAATTAAAGAAAGAGATAGCGAGAGAGGGTGATTGAGAGACAGAAAGAGAGAAACAGAGAGGTAAAAGTGTGGAACTGTTATAATCCTCGGATAAAGCAACTTATTCTAGATAGTTGTAATGAGAGGTACTAAATTCAGAAATAAGCTAAATGGTATAAAATAAAAAAATGTGTACTGCTTTCCTTTCTTCTATACCCCAGAGAATCGCTAAGGATACCAGAGAATTTTGAGCGTTTAATAACTGGAAGATATTTTATGTTTACCCAATCAAGAGAAATATAGAAGCGGAATAGAGTTTTTAGCTTGGGTTCGAGGATCAGAGATTTCCATCAGCTGTTTCTTCAGTATTCTGTATTCAGTACTTAAGGAATCCTCCCATAAACTTGGAGTTATAAATTGGAATATATTTTATAGATGAGTCCTGCAGTTCTCTCAATCTGAGCAAAATTGAGCAATTTCCTGATATCCTTGCCAAACTTATGAGAATTTCAAGAATTAATTTATTGTTCATATAAAATATTCTGTTTTTTAAGGAAAATAATATTTAAGGATTACTTAAAGAAATTTGAAGCTATAAATTGGACTTATTTTTTTATTTTAGAGATGAGTCCTGCAGTTCTCTCAATCTGAGCAAAATTGAGCTATTTCCTGATTTTCTCGCCAAACTTAAGAGAATTTAAAGAATTCATTCATTTTTTGATTTGGAGGAATAATGTTCGTTTATTTAGGTTTTGAGTCCGCATCACTTGCATTCATCGGGGTCCCTAGTTGGGGCATGGGGGGAACCACTGCCAGGTGGCCCAGCTGACGCAGGTGGAGGTCTTGGGATCGAATCCGGTCTGGCTGGGGCACAGCACAGTGACGGCGGTGTTGCCATTGCACATCCAGTAGCGAGTGGGGTCCCAGAAGTTGCGGTACTTGGTGGCGACGGTGCCCGTGCAGGTGGGCATTCCATTGCCGTCGGGATTGCAGTCATCGGCGGCGAAGGACACGGCGGCCAGCACGGCCAGGCAGGCGAGGAGAAGAACTGGCGGAGGAACAACCATTGAGGGAACTCTGGATCCCGTGGGGGGGCTCTACTCACCGGCTTTCATGGTGGCTGAATGGGGCAGAGATGGCCAATACGTTGTGGCCAAATGGCTGGAGCGTGGCCTTTTATACGTTCAAAGAGGGACGGGTTATCAGTGAGCAGAGATAACGCCATGACTGATGGAAGGGAGGAGGGGGAGATGGGGAACTCGGTTGGCATTCAGATCTCTGTGTCCCAGTGTGCTATGCCTTCAAATTGAACGTAAGAAATTTTTGGTCCTTAAACGTCCGGGGGCCGGAAAGCAGAGTTACCAGCCATGGCCATGCCCTCCACAGGACCGTATGCGTATTACCCGTACGAGGCGGGCTCCGGGACCCTGGTGATCCATGCGCCGCCGCCCATGGCCATTCCTGCTCTGGGGGAGGCGTTCGAGCCGCCTCAGGTGTTCTTGTTCCCTCAATTGCCATCCCAAGTGCCGGTGTATAACGGTCGCCCTTATGTGCAGCTGGGCCCGCAATATGCCTCGCCCAGGCCGAATATGCCGTGCATGTCGTCCATGGAGCCGGCCTTCATGGAGACGGACTGGTCGCCGGATATGGGGAGTTTCTTTTCGCCATTTGCGCCGTCTTCAATGCCGCTGCCGAACGGAAGGTGCCATCCGGCTGGGATGGGTGGCATGGGCATGGCTCCGCACCAGCCTCCTTTCCGGCATTTCCCAGACCCTCATCCTCGCATGCGCCACAACCACGCGGACTTCGACAAGGTGAAGGGCGGAGCAGAGTATAAACCTCAGGGCAAACCGCAGGAAGAGGATAGGAACAGCGTCAATTACTCGGCCTCCGATTCAAGCCTGGAAGAACAGCCGATGGAGGAGCCGACTCGGAATACCAGGACACCCTCACCAAAGCCTTCGCAAGCCAACTCACCTCCAAAGTCGGGTTGGATGTCGCCCACTCGTTTCTCCCCCGACAGGTCGAGCATCAACACGTACTCCTTCAAAAGACCCACGCTGCTGACAAGATCCTTGTCCCCATCGGAATCAAGTCACTTAATAAACAAGGAGACACCTGCCAGCTCGTCCCAGAAGCATGACTCCGGTACTGAGAGGGACAACAGGGTCTCGGTGTCCACTTCAACCTCCATGGTCCTTGTCAAGAACAGTTCTCGCCCCAAGACCCGACGGCTGAAGAAACGCAAGAGGAAATCGAAAACCGAAGACCGACCGACAGGCAAGGCCAAGGGCCAGTTGAGCCTGCCGGCCAAGCCGGAGGACCTGCTCTCCACCTTCTGCGCCTGCGTGGGTCGAGCTGTGGCCGCCGCCACCGCTGCCACGAGCGAGGCCCGGAAGAAACGGATGGCCTCCATATCCGGGCTGGGTCCGCGGATTATTCGGCCCACTCATTACTGCCAGCCCGTCGTCCGCTCGTGTATCTGCCCTACCTGCCAGAAAGCGACTGCAGCGGCTAAGCAGCTGCTGCCAAATGCCGACGGCTCCCCCCCTTATACAATCATGATGAGCAGTGCCTTGCCCGCAGGCTATCCACAGAGCCGTCCCCCCTCCCCTGCTAAAGGTGCTTCCCCTATTCAAAGCCCAATGCAAACTCCAAACGCATCTCCGGCTGTGACGCCCCCGATCCAGGCAGAGGAGGCAAAGGAAACCGCGTCCGAGTTCAGTTCGGAGCTGGAGCAAGAGCAGGACCCGGAGCAACGCTCGGTGGCTTCTGTCCACTGCCAAACGGAGAAAATCAATCCCGCAGACAACCTGCACTTTGTGCGCTACATCGAGAAAGTATCCGACTGCTATATTCCCTTTAAGGTGGAGCCGCGAACCTACAGGGAGCGGGAGGAGGCCGGCGCCAAGCAGGTGGGCTGTAAGATTGGCAAGCAGGCGGTCTCCATTCCCATTCGCCGGAGACTGAAGCTGCGCAGGAACATGAAGGCTGTGAATTTGTTCCGTCGATCGTTGCCTGTTATCCTTGTTGATCCCACCGCATTGGACTCGTCGCACAGCTCCATCTCCTCGGCGGGCAGCAGCAATGCCAGCACTGACACCGCTGCGACCCTTACACCCAAGGATCGCCGACGGGGCAGCCAGGAGAGGCTGAGTGGGGACACCGACTCCTCGTCCACCTCGAGCTCGTACGGCTCGACGGGGACGTCTGCGCCTCCGAGGAGTGTCAGCTCCAAGAAGCTCAGGAAGTACGAGAATATGGTGTGGACCGACGGCCGCCACCACTGGAAGTGCCAATGACCCTCAATGCCTTTTTGTTTGGACTCGAATAGCGCGTGAGACTCGAAAAATAAAAATAGAAAAAGACAATTTGCATTCCCTAAAGGCGAAGAGAAAGCGAGCGAGGAGTCAGGTCAAAGGTAAAAAGATTATTTCCAGAGTGCCCACCCGCGGCTCATGCTCAGCTCAGTGCAGTCAGTTAGTTGCGGCGGGCGCCCGCCTCTGGCTCGCGAGCACCCGCAGTCGCAGGAGCGCGCGGCTTAGCTGCCCTGATTTTTAAATTCCAGCTTATGTGAAGTTGCATTCCGAGGAACAAATAGAATCCTGAAATTAGCTGTTGTTCCCCCTCACTTGCTTAAAAGCTCAAGACCTGTGTGGTCCGATTTCAGGTGAAACGGAAGTACAGTTGCTACCCTAAAAAGGACTTGTTTAGTTTGATTGAAATCCGACCTATCCCGGATTTATTCGGTAGAAAACAGAAATCTCCTAAATTTAAAGTAAAAGTAAAAAAAAAAACCCAAAACAAAACCAACAAAAATGAGCGACAAGAAGAAACCACCAGAAAAGGAGTTCGAACTCCCGAACCGAAAGGCCCTCGCAGCCTTCGCGCAGATGGAGTGCGTCCGTTGGTTCCGCGGCCTGTCGAGCGCACAATTGAGCGCCTGCGATCACCTCCTGTTCTCCCTGCGGGACGACATCGAGCAAGAGTCCACCTACAGGGTCAGGAGATGCATGTCCATCCTCGGCCTGGACCCCATGATCAACAGCAGGCAGCTGAAGGCCATCATGCGCATCAGCCACAACAACGACCTGGCCTTCCTCTGGTTCCTGTGGGAGGCCTACTACAAGACCAACTCAGACATGTCCACGTGCGATGAGTCCAGGGAGCTCGACTATTACTCGGTCAACGAGCAGCTGCTGCTGTCGGCCATTACCCATCTGGATATGGAGGCCACCATGAAGGAGCTGGACCGGATCTTGCCGCCGCCATCGCATTCCAAGAAGTTCCAGGAAGCAGCTCGGCGGCAGCAACAGACAAAGGAGCGCGAGCGCCTGCACCAGCTGAGGGCGAGGATGAACCGAGCGCCCCCGAACAAAGGCTTCATGCTGCCCTATTTCGAGAAGATCCCCGAGCCGCAGGCCTTCACACCCAACCAGAACAAGAAGTACATGACCTTCGAGCGTAGGTGCCACTTCCCGGACTACACGAACTACAAGAACCCAAGGTACGAGATTCCCAACCTGAGTTCGCGTTGGTTCACCCGCTACCGGCTGATGCCCGGCAAGCGCGTGGTGAAGAGCATAATCAGCGAGGAGATAGGCCGCATCTTCAGACCAGACGGGCAGGAATATAGCAGAGCTGTTTGTGGCACCCACCTCATAATGCGGGAAATGGAGGACCAGAACCGCTCGCTCCTGGCCGACGAGGCCCTGGTCCGCTGCATGGCCATGATAGATGTGCCGGGCAACGAGAAGCGCATATGCCGGGGCCGGGTCATCGCTCAACTGGAACGCGAACTCGACTGCGCCTACGAAAAGCTCCATCAGTTCAGGCTCAAGCAGTTGTCCGTGATAAGAACCCTGCCGGGTGTGCCCTCGCGGGACTGCCAGCTGTGCGAGTATCTGGGGGTGACCCCAGCTCGCTTGCCGCGGGCGAAGGCCAACCTGTCGGTGCTTATGGGTCTGGAGCTCGACCATGCCACCCAGGGCCTGGCGCAGGTGAACTCTGATCCTCTGGTCAAGGTGCTCAAGGTGAAAAATGAAGTCCCAGCCAAGCGGTGTGGGGCCGGCGACTGCGAGTTGGTGGCGGATACAGTGGATCGAAAGGTGAACTCCCAAAGTGAACTAGGGAGCCTACGGAGGCGTCGGCGCACACGAAGCCAAATGGGCCTGGTGCGCGCCAGCGTGTCCTCGGTGGGCTCGGTAACCAGTCTGATCATAGACAAGTCCAGGAAGTCCCCGGCGGGAAGGAAGCGCAAGAAATCAGTGGATTCTCTAGGCATGCCCAGGAGGCTTAGTCGCAAGCGGTCCAGGGGCACGATCAAGAAGGCTGAGTTCAAGAACATCGAGGATCTGATACCCCACTGCGCCCAGGCGAAGATTGTGGGCAAGTGCAGATCCAATAGGCCAGTCCAGGAAGAGTCCTTCACCAAACCGTCTGTGATAAGCGGGCATCCAGTCTATTTAGATTATCAGAAGATCTTCGACATGCCGCAGAACACGCAGCCGCCCCCGCCGCCTAAGAAAAAGGGTGAGCCAGCCGAAACGGAGTTCGACCCTTTCTGGCTGGAGGACAAGTGTCCCATAATCAAGCAGAAATGCCTCGACGCCCTTCACAAAACAACTGACGAGGCAGACATTTGGCCAGAGGTCATGTCCCGAGCCCAGACCACCGACCCTGAGACCCTAGCGGAGGCGGTGGATGTCTGCGCCAAGAACATCTTCAGAACGGAGCTCAATAGTGTGCCGGTGGATCCAATGCAGCCTGCCCCCGAAAAGTACTCCTGCCAGGAGTTCGTCCAGGCCAATCTCCTGTCCATGGAGACCATTGATCCCTACAACACCGAGCTCATCGTGCAGCTGCTCAAAACCGCCATCGACATCATGCGGCAGAACCCGCGCTACGTCCTCGCCTCCTTCCCCAATGTCCACCGGCTCCCGGTCCTGGTCAGGTGGGTGGCCGACCGCTACGGACGGACCTTCAACGAGCACCAGATGGAGACCGTGGTCATGTCCTCCGTCTACGTGTGCGATGCGGCCAACCACCAGAACATCTTCATCCCCCGCATGGACGGCCGCGTGGACAACATTCGCAGCATCAGCTACCGGGACCACGACAAGTTCATGGCCAAGGCCAACCTGATGCAGGCCAAGTACGAGAAGAAGCTCAACTGCAAGGCTCTGGAGGAGGCCCGACATACTTGGCTGGCCCTGCACGGCTACTGCCAACTGGGCGGCAACATCGGCAACACCTTCTTCGCTTATTTGCCCTCGCGGGTGTCCGACATCAAGCGCTTCAATGTGTGGCGGTCGGAGGACTACCGGGATCTGCTTTTGGCCCGTTGGAAGATACGCGCCAACTCTAGGTTCTAGGCCCGCCAAGCTCGTCTGTGTGACCTTCAAACTGCAGTGGCAATGGTAACCCGCAATATGATTGCCCCTACAAGTTGAAGATCCCGCCAGGCGAACGAGCGAAAGAGTAAAGTCGGGGGTGGATGAAAAGAGAATATATAAACACATTGGATTTCTAGAATAGATTTAGTCTCTCTTTTCGTCGTCCTCTCCAAACTAAGATCTCATTCGATCTCCTGAGAATAAACATAAAGCAATAATTAGAGTCTTGCAAATGTCAAATGTCCCCGATGGATAGTAGAAGTTTTTGACAAGATCGGTTAGTTATTTGTAGTTTTAGGAAGACTTCAATTAAACTAGAATAGAATAGAAGACCTTTTCTTTTTCCTTATCAAACCAAAAGGCTTCTTAATGCTGATGGTAATTTGGGCTTCTTCCTTAAGTTTCTGTGGACGTCCAGAAAAGTCTTCAATTGGGTACATCTACAGATCTTCAGAAATAGTTGAGTATATTACAATCTACGCATCTAAATTGGTTTAACCAGTAGAGGGCAATCTTTAGGATTCTACAAAAGATCCTCAGATGATATTGACTAAGTGATCAACAATTTTAACAGCATTAAATCTAACTCATTAGATTTTCACAAATCGTATATCGAGTACCTCGAGTATAATTTCAATATATCCTTAAATATAAGTCTTACCAACTCCCACAGATTCAAGGAGTCGAAAAATCGGGAAATCAAGCAGATTCTGGAAACCCATAAAGCGGCTCTTCCAGTTTTACAGCTTGTCTTTTGTTTTGGGACTTGGTCGATCTTTTCCATTGTAAGGAATCCAGATTATTAATATATCTCTTATGTCTCGGATATTTCTTGGTGCTGAGCTCACTCTGGGATTGTTTATTATTGGAACTCTTAGGGCTTTAATTTCCGAAATAGAAGCGAGTCGTCATCAGACGATTCACCGAAGGAATAATCTGGCTATAGCGTCATGTTGCCAATTATCTGATATAGTGAAACAAGATCTGATACCAGCTTGCCCCGCCTCCTGCTGCTCTGGCTGTGGTATCACCAGCCAAACCAAAAATTACTGAACTGAAGAAATATTTCTAAATTCCGATAAGATATTTTCAGGTTGGTGTGAGGACCGATGGTTCCCCTGTCCCGCAGTTGTCAAGGCCGTGCCAAATTCCGTCTAACTGTTCTTCTATCTCAGCTTAGCTATCTACAGGGGTAGGTGGAGGGGGGCAGGGCGCGTGTCTGTTGCCAATTCTGCAAAATATGTGCAATTTTCAATTTTTCGGAAAGACCCGCAAGCACAAGAAACCACCAACGATTTCGAACAACTCTTGACAAATTGAAAATGTTTACTCGCGGAGCGGTGCGGATGCAGCCAAGACAAACGGTGATAATTTCTTAACTATGTTTCGAATGGGTGGAGGGCCACTCCGCAGACGCTTATCGTGGTAAAGCCGAGAGCGGTCAGGGGTGGCTGCTTTTTGGCAATTCCCAGAGTTGAATACCCCGCCACTCCCGGCATTTGAAAGTCGAATTACCAACAATCTCTAAGCAGCCAACATCACCGACTGAAAAGGTGGCTAAGATTGGCTCTTCATACTCTTCATATAGAGCTTTGGGATCTCCAAATATAAGGCCACATTACTTGCCTACTGTCGGGCTGAAGATCCTTTGATTAGAGATCTATAAGCTACTCAAATACTGCACCCTCAAAATTAAAGAGCTACGATTCCTCAAAAAATATTGATCCCAAATATTTGAAGATATAGATTTTATAGATTCAGCACCTGAAATTCAGGAGCCTTTATCTCTCCCTTCCCAATTAAAAAAGGACTTCTTTGCTGCCTCTAGAAAGCTATCCGATCTTTGTAATTTTGTGTGGTGGATGGAAAGTGAATCCAGACTTCATGGAGGTCGCGTTTTGGGTAGGGTATTAAATCTTCTTTTAAATGGGGGCGCGTTCAGCGATCTTCAAGAAGAAAACTTGATATTCATATAATTTGATTTTATTAACCAACAATACAAATTGCCAACTAAACGCCCCTTGGGCACGTTGATGAAATGCCAAAGCAAAAGTGAAAACGCAAGAGCCCCCGCCGCTTGGATGGGCCACCATCGCCTGGCGTCACTAATTGTCGACCATTGGGTAGGAGTGACAGGCCCAGCGAAGCGAGCCCAAGCCGAGATCCCAGCGCCCCCGCCAATTGCAGGCTTCAATTGTAAAGCGCGCAATTTGTCACCAGTGTCGTAATCCGCGCACATTTTATAAAGTCGTTGACATCCACCCGTCTAAGCTTAGTTACAATGTCGGAACGCAGACGCAAGCTTGTTACCATCGCGGTCCTCACGTTCGTCCTCAACTGCGGCTTGGATTTAACGCAGGCCCAGGCCCCCCCGCAGCCAACGGCGGGGCCGGCAAATGCCACAGCAGCCGAGGGCCGAGTGCAGGAGATAACCAAAGCCCCGCCCAGCGGTTATGCGGCAGGCAAGCGGCGCCCAGGGCCCCAGGACTCGAGAGGCGCAGCCACCTCGAAGAGCTACGATCCGCCGCCGGAGTTCTACCGCGGGCCGGGCTCGGACAGCACGGGGAAGACCATCGCCTCGGTGCTGCCAGTCACGGGCGGATCGGCCCAGCTGGACAGTGTAGGCAACAGCCTGAGCGAGGCGTACAGCAAGTGGCGGCAGGGCTCGAACTTTCCCAGCAGCGGGGCCATCCAGGATCGCATCAGTGTGGGTAAGTTTGTGAAGGAGCCAGAGAAGCCTGGGAAGCTAACGGGTTTGCTGGCACCCACAGGTCACTACGGCGGCAGCGCAGGCCATGCCCAGGGCAGTGTCCATGGCGTTGCGAATGGCGGCTACGCCTACGAAGGACATCCCTATGAGTACGGAGGCGGGAGCTCTCACTATGGAGGCCATGGCACCTCGCACTATGCCGGCGGCAGTGGCGGCGCTGGCTACTACGGCGGCTCCAGTGCCGAGACCACCATTCCCTTCGATGTCTATGGCGCCCGACCGGGTCCGCATGGCCACTACGCCGGGGCTGGGGGCGAGTACTCGTACTCGTATCCGGAGACGTACCACGAAATAGCCACGCACAAGGGGCATGGGGAGCTGTCGCCGAAGGCCCTGCTGGCCAAGAGCTTCCTCATACCGCTGGCCAGCGCCGCTGTGCTCGGCATAGCGGCGGCCTTGGTGAGCAATCCTTTGCTGCTGCAGCTGGGCACTGTGTCCGGCGTGGGGCCCACAGTGGTGGGCAAACGCAAGCGCCGGGCCATCCGACGGGCCTACTCGGGGCACATTTAGCGCAAGGGGAGAAAATTTAATAAAACCTTTTGATTCGATTTGACTGTGGACGGAAGTTTGCTTAATTCTATGTGAAAAAATCAGTCTTGCGGGGGGAAGCGCGGGCCGGGATCACCAGCAGACGGCCTTGTCCTGCAGCAGGTTGGAGTACACCCGCTGGGCCAGAAATCTAAAACACCAAAGACGGTTAGTTGGGGGTCCAGGAAAGCTGTTCCGAACTTACTTCATGGAATGCGTGGGCACAGCGGCCACGAATAACAGGAAGAGGATATTGTGCTGGTCATCCGACTGCGCGTAGCACTTGTGGTAATCCGAGCAGGAGTATTGCTCCAAGAAAGTCGCCCGGTCGCTCTCACCGGCAGTTTCCAGCTGCAGTTTGGCCTCCAAAGTCTGGTCGAAGAATTTCCGCAGCATGTCCAACCTCTGCAGGTCGCCGACGATGATCCGCTTGGCGCTGGCCGACTGGTGCAGATTGCGGGTAAAGACGCAGCGCCGCGACTGGGTGTTTATCAGGATAATGGCCAGAACATTGCCATCCACATCGAGCTGTTCGGGCAGACTTCTAGGCACGCAGCGCTCCACGGCAGCGAGCAGGCCGGCATCGTTGCGATAGACGTTCAGGGCCTGGGCATGGAGGTCGCGGAAGGGCGGCTCGGAGCCGCACAGAACACACAGAACCGTGTTGGCCGCCACCGGGACACTGACGAAGCGGTAGGCAATGTTGGGGCTCTTGCAGGGCAGGTAAACAGGAACATCGGATTGCATCCTGGAGTTCAAGAGCAAGAGGAGGAGCTCCCGATCAATAGTGTCGAGGTCCCACCAGCCCTCAGTGGCCACGGCAATGCGTTGGCCAACAACGAGGCAGCAGAAGAGCGAGCCGCACTGCGAGCTGAACTCCTGGAGGCGCTGCAGCAGCGCGGCATTTTCCAGGGCCAAGACGCAGTCGGTGTAGCCCAGGAGCGGACCTCCAGGGGCGCTGGCTGCCTCGAGAGCCCCCTCCACAATGGGCATGTAGTTCTTGGCGTCCTTCTTGAGGCGTTCCAACAGTGCCGGGTGGGCTAATTCATCTCGACTGATGAAAAGAGCCAAAGAGCCAAACACCAACTCGGCCAGCGCTCGCAGGGCGATTTCTCCCAGTCCCCGGCCGCACACAATCAGAGTGATGGCGTTGTGAAAGTCGCCCCAGATGTAGGTCCAGTCCTCGGTGTGTGTGGTCTGCAGCTGAATGCCGAGCGACTTGAAGAACATGTGGAAGCCATTGAGCGAGGCGACCGTGGAGAACGGGAGCTGGAACGAAGTAGCCGATTAAATAGAATTTGGGCGACAGCAAAGCCCGGCTTACATTTTCGCAGTCGCCCTTCTTTCGGGTGAATATGGGCAGGCCACCGTTCGTAGTTAAGCACAGCAAATAAATGGACATGGCACGCTCTGTGTCAGCGTCAGAGTTGGCCGGTCGAAAAAGAAACTTGGGAAATAACTAAGAACAAAAAGCAGCGGCCCGGGTCTGCGCAGAAATGGGATTCAAAAACATGAAGGTCGGTGTAAAATGTTAGTTAACAGTGGTAACTTAACGTGAACTTTGGGTTAATTAGCCATTTTTGTTTTATTTGGTTTCTTTATTTGAAACTAAAACTCGAGAAGTACCGGGGGGTGGGAGGAATCCCAAAACAGACCACCAATATATTCCTGCAAATCATCCCTGATTAACATCGAGCCACCACTCTGACTTATGTTTATAGAATTTAAATAAAAAATGTAGTAGTTAACAGAGATTAAACTGCAGTTGGCACGTTACTTAACAGGGGACACTTAAGCTGAATTTTTGCATCTGGCAGCTCTGGCGGATTGACTTTTTAAGACACTTAAAATTTATTTCATTTGTTGTTATAGCTTAGACGGTGTGCTTGACAATGCTTCCCAGAATTTATGAAAGCGTATCGTGAATCGGGTCCCCGTATGGCGGGGAGTTACTCTCTATAATATATCGAGGTAACGAATATCGATAGTATCGATGGTCCGTATGAATTAAATTGAGACGTCAATATTTCAAGATATGTAGTAGTCATAGAATTTTAAATCATTTCTCCCGATAGACATATATTTTGATACTTCTGATATTTTTATTTTGTATTTTAAGTAAGAATTAGCAAAAGCCGGCGTGGGAGATTTGCATAAAATTTGCGCCGATAACTTGAAAATCACCCACACGGGAAGGAATCGAATAGCCGGAATGCGCAAAAAAAACGTAAAAACCCATCTGAAGATATATTAAACCGCTTTGCATAAATTTTAGAAGGGGTTTAGCTTTATTAAACAAACTCCCAGTTGTTCAAATTATTTTGATTAAGTGAATTGTTTTATTGTTTTGTTCGATATTTTCGGCGTCGCGCATGACGCTTCGATGAATTAAAACGAGTGAGCAAGAAAAGGAAAGAGCAAGAGAACTCACATCACAGGCAACAGCAGCAGCAGCAGCGAATCGGCAGAAGTACTGCATCATACAAATCGAAAGAAGAAAAAACAAAATTGTGTTTTAACCACATTTTGCAATTTATAGGTGCAAATCAAAATCCGTATTATTGGAGTCGCTGTAAAGAAAGCGCAATTTGTCCGTCGTCGTCTGTGGCTAAAAAGCAAACCCTTTACCATTGCCCGTTTTTTGCGCTTTTCATTTTACACGCTGTTTCTGCTTCTTCCGTCGATTGCAATTACAACAACGCTTTTTCAAAACGAAACAATTCAATTGGTAAGTGCAGAAAACGTCTTAAAAACGAATTAAATTGTGAAAAAAACAAATTCACCACCAGCCAGTTC
>JBAMCP010000957.1:0-21314 GCA_037075105.1 Lissocephala sabroskyi
TAAATAAAATAAAGAATTCAATTGGTTTGTCTTCGTCTACAAAAAATACTCTTCCAAAACCGAATACCATCGAATTCCTCCCAACAACGACCACTGAACCAACGACAACGACCACAACCACTGAAATAACAGGCACCAAAACATCTTACGATTGCATCTCAACCCCAGATCCCACGACAACCACAACAACCAGTGAAACACCTCCATGGACCGCCAAGCTTATTTCGATGACAACAACCCAAATCAATATTCCGACAACAACACAGGCAACAGAATCTCAGCCCGTTTCGTGTGGAATTGACATGATCTGCACAGAAGCAGATCGATGTCCTTTAGTAAATGTGCGAACCAACAGCCTCAACTGCCCAAGTAATCAAGTTTGCTGCTCACCAGGAAATTATATAGGTACTATCATAATACCCATAAAATAGAGATTAATAAACAAATAACTTTTGTCATTTAGCGTCTTCCTGGTCTCAGGTATTGGGAGCTAACGATGACGAAAAGAAAATCATATTTGATGATGATACTGCCGATACAACTAATCCTCTTTTAAATCATCGAACGATTCCTTGTGGACCTCAGTCCCAATGCACCCATCCCTGGGAATGTGGCAAAGACAATACCATAATCGATGATGGCAATGGATTAATTGATTTTCGATCACTTTCGACCAACTGCCCCAATTCTATGGTCTGCTGTAGGAATGCTGCTGCAGAAAGTAATGAAAATGAAAGTTCTTCGACGAATACTTCATCAACCGAAGTTACGTCTACGGATCCTGAAGTCGAAAAGAGCAATGCAGAAATTACTTGTGCTGGTGAAGGAATTTGTGTAAATACTTTAGAATGCAATGATGATAATCGAATAAGCGTTGATGGCGCTGGCCTAGCGAATTCTGCAAACAAATCTTTAACCTGTCCATTGGATATGGTCTGCTGTAAGAAAAATGCGACAGATGGAAATGAAAATCAAAGCTCTACGACGACAACTTCAACAATCGAGGAAACAATTACGGAAGTAGTCGAATACGAAGAGAATGAAATAGAAATTGCGTGTGGTAAGGAAGGAATTTGCGTGATCATGTGGAATTGCAGCGATGATTTTACGATTAAGGATGCTGACGGATTGATAAATCCTAAAACAAATGAGCCAATATGTCCGTTCTATATGGTTTGCTGCAGAAAACCTGATGAAGGTAGCTATGAAAGAGAAATAAGGATCTTGAAAAATTGCAATCTACATTTACATATTTTCTTTTTTCTTTTAGACGACGATGAATACTCGTATTAAAGATCTTTTCCAAATGATTTAATTCAATTCAATTTGTAAACTGAAACTTAATTATATATATAAAATTTAATATTCAAGTGAGACCGAAAAAGAATTTAAAATAAGTAATCTGTTTGTTATTTTTGTGGCCTTATCGCTTAAGCCGAAATTTATTAGCTTAAAAAATGAACAAAATGGAATGTGAGAGACTTTCAGCAATCAGTCTTTGCTGATCAGCGTGAGCAGGAGGGCGAAAAAATATTTTTTTTTTTAAATTAAAGCATCATTCAAAGAAAACAAGACGCGGCGGCTTATCGCGGATGGTTGTGTTTTTTTGTTTATTACTTTTAAATATATAAAAACTGATCAAGGAGAACATACACTTAGTACAATATATATTTGTTTACAAATAAAAACCGCATTCGTTTTTTTTATGTAGAAAGATGCAGACGATTTTAAGTGTGTTTTGTGTTCTGTTTACGATTTGTAATAGTGCAGCTACCAACTCAGATAAACCCAATGAACAACTAAATATATTCTATACTACTTTGTTTCTTACGGACCCGAACATTTCAAATCAGATGTTGATCCCAGAAGAAAAATTTGAGGACAAAAATATAAAAAACTCGCTTCCGAATACAAGGCCGATGCTCAATAAAATTTCAGAAAAAAATTCGATTCCCCAGACTCAATCAAAGAATATCGTGTATTCAAATACTTATAGCATTTTTGACGGTCCTTTGCTATTTCGGAAGGATAGAATTAAAGCGAAACGATCTTTACCATCAAGTGAAGTAATATCTAAAGACAGCAACGAAAATAATGGTGGGAAAACAATTCCAATGGGAATGGAATCATCTGTAAAAGACTTCTTTAATGGAACGTTGCCCAAAAACCCTGAAAAGAATAATTTAATTTCTCAGACTCAAACAAAAAAAAATATCGGGAATGCAAAAATCCTTGACATTTTTGAAGGTGAATCGATACCAGCTCCGACAAAAAAAACCAGAACGAAACCATCAAGAAAAACAAAACCTAAAGAAAACAATGGAAATAAAAATTCTAATGAGACTGAGAAAATAATACCAGTGGTAACAGAATCACCTGTGGAGGTATTGGTCAATGGAACGTTGCCCAAAAACTCTGAAAAGAATAATATTACTCCTCAGACTAAAACAGAAATAAATAACGGGAGTGAAAAACCACTTGACATTTTTGTTGATGAAACGATACCAGCTTCGCCAAAAAAAACCAAAAAGAAACCATCAAAAAAACCAAATCCGCCGAAAACAACCACAACAAAACCTCCTAATCGAACAGAGCAAACACCTAAACCAGGCAACCATTCATCTGCTTCTGAAATTCCTAACCCCGAAGTGGGTCCATCAACCGAAAAGGCACCATTAATTCAAAGAGTCGTAAATTTAACCCAACATTATCCGTGGATGGTGAATATTGTAGAGGACAAAAGGCTGGATGAGTTAAGGATTGCTGGTGCGTTAATAAGGTCTAATGTGGTCCTGGGTGTGGTGAAAAAGTTTAAAAAAATCGATACCCTACATGTTGAAGCCGGCGAAAAAAACGAAAAAAATGAGAGGGACATAATCTATGTACAAGAAATAATTCAAAACAGAGATCTCTCCAAATACGCTGCTCTATTTATATTGAAAAGCCCGTATAAAATAGACAATGCCAGCATTGGAACAATTTGTTTGCCCGAAAACACATCCCAGTATAAAGACCACGACTGCCTCATTACCAACTGGGAGCCTTCGAATTCAAAGGCAAAGCTGAAAATCGTTAAGGAATCTGCTTGCAAAGACCAATTAAGAAAATGTGATCAAAATAAATCCCTGACTTGCATGGAGCCTGTGAATGAAGAACGAGAGCTTCTAAATGCAAAACCTGGATCTGCCATTGTCTGCCCTTCCAGTTCAACTCCAAATAAATACTTTTCAGTGGCCATAGCAGGCGATTTGGAGAATTGCGGCTTTCAAGAAGTCAAAAAAATAATAAAAGTGTCAGCTTTAATACCTTGGATAACCGAAACCCTAGCGGCCTACAACATTACGGAAGCTCCATATTGTTAATGGTAAAGTCAAATCAATTCCTCGTTTGCTCTAAGTGTCAGGTTTTAAAATGAAGTCCCCGCGCCAGCACAAAATTCCAGTCTATAAATTTTTCAAACGCGGCCTCAAATATGTAGCATTGGGTTGATTACAAAGAATTTAATAAAGTTTAAAAAAAAGCTAATCGCTTATTTCCCGTTCTTAGGCATTTTTAGGAGTGTGTTCTTCCTGGGAACCCCAGCGACAGCCTGTCCATTCCATCAGCGCGGCTTCTCCACGGGCCTCAACCTGCCGTACCTGGGCTACTGCGAGCGGTGCAACAAATCCGCTTTTTGTGAACTGCCTTTTGGCTTGCTGTCGGCAACGAACTCCTCCAGCTCCCAGTGTCTTGTTTATCAAAATTTGAGGATAAAATAAAACCGAGGAAACGAAGCGCATGTTGCCAAGCGTTTTACGTCTAATTTGGTCATAAATTATCAAATAATTTAAAGTGGTCCTGCCGGCAAGGTAACCAAATGAAATTTTGGTAATTCCGGGAGCCAATGGGCTCCTTCTAATTGCTTATTAAAGTGATGAGTGGAGGCACAGCCACTCCATTGGTTTAGGTATACGGAATATAATCCATTCCAAAGAGCCAATTAGATTGGCGTTTTTGTGCGAATTATGGAGTCACTTCTAGTGCTGGGAGAACTCACCGAATATTAATGATGACAACAAGGCAAGGGACGGGGGAATGTTTGGAGGTTTTAATTTTCCACATGATAAAATACCCAATTAATGTTGGAATGCCATTAATATAAAGATTTTCCGAGGAGCGGAGAGACTGTTAAATGAGACGTGATTGTCGTACTCGACGACTAACAAGTTGTCTTGATTAGATTTTTGTTCCCCAAACGAACAGATATGGAAATTAATCCCAATGTTCATAATTACGAATCTCAGTTTCGCAGCGGCTTTAACTTTGCTGCCTTCGACAGGACACTCACTAATAAGCGCTTAATCAGCGCCATTTTGTTCATCGAGGCGCACTAATGAAGCCCAACGGACCGTGCTATGGAAATCGAACCAAACTGAATTCCGGGGCCCCGTTTCCGAGTCGCCAGCACTCCATTTAATTTGCGGGATTAATGGACAGCGAATACCGAGGGGGTCATCAAAAAATTATTAGCTTCCAGTTGAAAGACCAAAAGATTCTCGGCCCGAGCAGAGAATTCCTCCAGTGACAACCAACTATTTGTGGGTGTGTCGATGGGGCGGGCTGCCCACATCACCTGTCACAAGGAGTCAGGCAGCCGGCGACGACCTTGCCTTGCCCACACATTCGGTTTGAAGTTAATCGTTACAAAGTTAAACAAACACAAATAGATTAGTTCAAAGTTCAATGCTGTTCGATGTCAGAAGTCAAATTGTGCCAACAAGGAAACCTGCCAGACCGCCACACAAAAAATCCCAAGTTTGAAGAAAAAAAGGACCGAAATGGCCCCCCGAAGTTGGCCAACAACACAGGCAACGGTTTTTCGTGTATGCTAACATTGAAGGGGCGGGCACGACAAGTCGAACAAATTGTTTCTGATATTTTCGACAGTCTCAGCAGAAATTGGAAAAAGAGTTCTCCACCGAAATAACTTGTAATATTCTTTGGACCACCGACTCAACAGCTTTAATAGAAAACCGAAAAGACCATCGATTTTGTAAGCCTGCCAAGTGAACTACCGACCTACCCATCGATCGAATTTGAGAGCAGTGGACGTGCCCGGCAGTGCACGCATACAAATTGACAATTTTATTAGCTCATAAATTAGCCAAAAGGCAGTTCAATATAATCAATAAGCAATGCGCTGCCAGAAACACAATTTATCTTTGGTATTTTCTCCAAGAAGCCGACGAGCGCGCTTGCCCAACTTTTATACCTGGACGGATCGGAATTTTTCGTGGAATTTTTGGCTAATTGCTTAATTTGCAAAAAAATTATCCAGAGGAAAGTGCACCAAAAGCACTGCATAGTTTTACAGTTAGCGAGAGCATTGCCAATCGCAAAATGTCATGGCCGGAGGGCGAAATGGGAGTCGGTTTTTGGGGCTTATTTGCCGTGCAGTTGCCAACTCGGCAGCCGGCAGTCGCGGCAGCCTCGACTATGCATTAAAAGTTCCACGATGGCGTGCTAATTAACTCGATTTTTGGAAAACGTTGCTAATTCCCAAACTAAATGAAATAGTTTTGAAACAGTTGAGCCGGAAGCAGGTTTGTTATTTGCTTTCTCCTCGCCCCACGCTCCCTCGTCGAGTGGGGCAGTTATGAAATCGTACCACAGATTTGACAGTCATTTGGGTTTAATGGAAAGCTATTTAATGGCGGGCATTAAATGTGGCTTAAATGTTAAATACTTTTGGCTGGGAAAGTGTAGTGGAATAGAGATTTTTCAGGAATATCTGCGAAAAACTTAACTAACTTCAGTAAATAAATAATTCATCAGTAAGAGTTTTTTTTGCCAGACACTTTCCATATTTCCTTTCTTTTTAAATCCCCCACGTTTTATTTTATATTTTGCTATCTATCGAACCTTCAAAATCCTTGTAGTTAGTTGGCCAATAATTTTTCGTCTACCCCTTTGAAATGCGGCATCACGGAGAACAAAGCAAAATGGCATTTTGTCGTGTGAGGTGCCTCAAATTTAATGGGCTTCCCGGCCGGCTCCATTCATACAAATTCAAAGCCAAATACCCCCAGTCATAAACAAAATTCTAGGCATAGAAACACCCACCAATTGCCCACTTAACCAAGGCAACCATTTGCCGTACCCACATGCTGAGCTCAGGCCCAGGCCCCGGCTCGCCGTAAAGTCGGCCCAGCCACTTGATGATGAAGACATTTTTCTTGGTACGAACCAAAAAAAAAAAGGAAGAAAAAATTGAATTTACAACATCATTTACGCTTAAGCATTTTGCGCCTGCCTGACGGTGGCAGCCACGTAGACGGCCCGCTGTCTGAGCTGCCACCGCCGCCGCCACAGAAACCCATTCAAAGTGCCGCCACTCAAGTGCCACTTTTTTTTTATAGAACGCCAAACGTTCGGCTGGCTGGCTGGTTGCCCGGAGAGCCAAAGAGGACCCTCAATTTTATGCCGCTTTATGGCAACTTTAGTGGTCAATGCAACAACAACAAGAACGCCAGCCTCGGGATTCCGTTACCCATCGAAGGCAAATTCGCAAACGGCGCGCTGACCAGCCCGGCAAATGACTGACGTTCTTGGCCCTCTCGAGGTTCCTATGCCTTCCGTTTCCTGCCCGCTCCTGGGGCCCTCATCTTTGCTCATCTTATTATGTAAAAATGTAATTTTCATAAAAAAAAGAGTCGACCGAAGCGGCTGGGCGGGCCCCAGGATCCTGTGCGGGAAGGCGTATAAATTGTATTACACATAGTCGAGTGTTTTCTGTGGTTGCCCGAGGCTGCCGGTGGTTCGACTCCTGCTGTTTGATGTTCACTGCAAATTGAATCAAAATAAAATTGTAATGCGTTCAAATTGTTACTGGGTCAACGTTCTTCCACTTTGGCTTCCTCTCTTTTCCACTCGTTGGTTTTTTTTCTGAAGCTCGCTTAATCTCTTTTTGGGCGGCAAAGTGGAACTTGGAGTTTTTTGGGGCAAGTCGATGGCTATAATCGTGTTTTAAATGTGCTAGCAACCGCCAAGGATTAGAGAATGCGTGGAAGTGAGCCAAATCGGTTAAATTGGAGCCTGGCCGCTTAACCACAAAATATGTTACGGCCAAAGCATTGAAAAAAGGTTGCCCGTAAGGTTCAGACCTGTAAGTCTTCCTTTAATTTCGAGAGTGATTCAGAAAAGTTTTTAAACTTTAAAAAAGTTAAACAAAAATCTGGAGTCCAATCGATTTTGATCAGTTTTCCCTTAAACAATTTTAAGGACCCTCCCGCCCTTTTAGCTTTCCACATATGGACTCGTTGACTTTTGTGACAATTTCGGCCCCCCAAATTGGCTGTGTCCTTGTCCTGTAGAGAAAAAGTTCCATTGGCCTTATTAGACCATCAAGCCAGCCCACCCACACGCACATTAAATTGGCTCTGGTCATGGCCCTCGCACGACCACAGGACGAGTGCTGGGACATTTCGGCCGTATTGCTTTTAGTCGTGGGCCTGTTCGCCGGCCTTGTTTGTTTGTTTGACTGATTTGCTGTTGTTTATTTTGATTTCCGGTTCAAATACTCAAGCGCGAGGTTCTGCCACCCAACCAATTTCCATTGATTGTGCTGTCACCGGGCCGGAATGAGAGGCTGTGGCCGTCGCATGTAAGTGGCTGGGGTGTGCACTTATGTGAGCATTAGATTGGTGTTGACAAACAGAAAAGGCCAGCACGTCCGCAAGAGAAGGAGCACGGTGTCCCGACCCTGATATCTGGGTAATCCCATAAACACCTACGGCAGCCAAAACCGTCGTGGGGTTAAAGTTGAGGCTGCCGTTGTGCAGAAATTCTTGATAAATGGCAATTTGAACAATGAACCATAAAAAACACTACAATTAAAAGGAAATTTGCGAGCTGTGAAGGAAGAAGGACGCAAACACAATCGAAATGAAATGAGTGAGGGCGGCGAAGAAGCCGGCAAGAAATTATGGAAAATTGCATGTCCCACAGAAAAAAAATGGCTGCCAACACTTGGCCGTCTGTTCATTTGTCTGCCTGCCATCGTCCGTTTTTTTCTACGCGAACGAAATTAAAATTTAATCATTCTGATGGTGTGCGAGCCGGTCTGGGGCTGGGCTGTCGTTGTGCCAGCTATTAAAATGTTAATTCAGCAGAAATTATGTTGCAGGCTGCTGCATTTTTAAGATGAATTCTCTCTCACACATTCGCTGGGCCGTACAAAATGGCGAGCAGCCGCCGAAACCGCCATGGCCGCCACAGAAGCCACCGCAGCCGCATTGCTGGCTGGCCGCCTTCGTTTGAGAATTGAAGTGTTTGTGTTGCCGTTGCCGTGGCCGTTGCAGTTGCAGTTGCAATGAGGTGAGTGCAATAAAACAGACGACTTGACGATGAGGAATTTTTATGGGGCGAGTTAAAAAGTAATTACCAGAAATTGAACATTAAAAGAAAGGCGGTCTAAACTTTTAGCAGCAATTAAATAAATTTCCCTCCGACAGTAAAACTTATCATAACTCCCCCCAGCTCGACCCTTTCCGACAAAAAAAAAAGGAAAATATTGGCGGTAACTTTGGCTAAAACTGAAGTAAATTCGAAACGGTTGACTGGCGCGCATTAAACTGCAACTGGATGGCTCCGCCGATCCTTGTTAAACGCAAGGACCCTTAACACATAAACTTGTGCCGGAATAAAAAGAACCGAAAAGAACCCCGCGACCAAAGGAAATGGAAAATGGGAAATGGTGGCTTGTGACAACTTTGCGGCATGGCTGTCAAAAGTTTTCCCCTGGCAAAATATCATTGGCGACCCAAACTGAGCAACTGTTGTTGAGTTCGGTTTGCTTCAAAGCAGCCAAACTGCTGCTATATAGCTAAGGGAAAATAGACAATCGGTTTTATAGCTAAACTTGGCCAACTTGTAATCGACAAGAAAGGGAAATCGAACACAAGAAAACTGAAGCTCATTTTTAGAGATTTTCAAGATTTGTTTTGGGGTTTGTTGCCGATAATACAATTGCGTAGCATAATTTTAGGACGATCGCTATTAAATTCCAGGTATTTTTTAAACGTTGTTAAAAGATAATTAAAAATTTTTTGAAAAAAATATCTCAAATTAAAAAATCATATCTTAACATAGAATTGGTAGATCTGCAGATAAATGAGAATTTGAAGAGAGGAGCACAAAGTCCGAAGACTTTAAGGAATTATATGATATATAAATTCTTCTGAAGCATATTTTGAGGGCGTTATTTAATTTAAGCAGCAAGGAGCTTAAGATTTTTTAAGACTTGGATCAAATAAAGAACTTTACAAAATATATAAAATTAATTTAATAGCCATTAAAAAATGTAAACTCGAATACGTAAATATATTTGAGATAATTACTATCCAAATTGAAAATGGACAGCGTTTTACTAAAAATGGGATAATCGTCAAATAAAATGTTCCTCCGAGATTTTTGATTTCTTAAATTTTGCTAGCGAGTATGTATTTTTTTTGTTTTTATTTTTAAGCCTCCACGAGTGCATTAAGAATCCCTCGGACCCTGTATAAAAATAAATAGTTGTTCCTGGCGTAAATACATGATAATACCAACCAACTGGTAGCTGAAGAAAAACTGTAAGTTTTACCACCTCAAGCCAACGAACCGGCGAAGCGACCAACTGTACAACCAGGCAACCAACCAACCGATGAAACTCCAAACCGAAAGCACACCCAGGGACACTCTGGGCAGCCAAGCGGAATCAATTAATCTTTTTCCGTCAACATTTGCCACGACTGCTGGCCACCACCACCACGTTGGCCCCTTGGCCACTACTTTTGCTTCGGTGGCTAGAAGGCGACCCACTCGAACGTCTAAGCAGCCAAAAATATGACGCTTTCTGGTCGCACTCCTTCCCCTGGCAGTGCTGGCTGCCTGGCTGGCTGCTGCTGAGTGAAATGTTTCAAAAGTGCAGCTTGCAGGCAATGAAAAATGATAAATTTCACTTTGTAGCCCAGCCCAGCCCAGCCCAGCCGAGCACTCCACTTACTTGCACTCCTTTATTATTTATCAAGCTTATTACAAAAGCAGCCCCACCAACGGCAGCGGCAGCGGCAGCCTCATGGAGTCCCAACGGATCCCTGAGAGCCGCCCAGTGGAAGCGGCAAACCTTCAACTGCAACTGAGCAGCGAGGTTGGGTCAACGGGGTGGGTCCCCTTTGGGTTTGGCTGGCTTGCTTCGTTTGATATTGAAAAATTATTGCTTTTTATGAAATAATGCCATAAATTATTCGTAATGCATTAACAATTATTTAGTAGTTGTTTTTTCGTCGTTGCCATCGCTCTCTACTCAAATATGTGATAAATTGGCTCTACTTACTCAACCAAAAGTACTTGCCGGCCAACGGCAGACAGCAAAAAGCAAGGGGCGGACTCTCAGCGTCGTGACAGACACCCAGACACAAATTAATTTTAGTTTGTAATCAATTACCTAAAAATAGAAAAAAAGACACAAATTTATTAAGAACCATTAAAGCAGCTCGATGAGAACTCGAGCGAAAATGGAAACTACGAGTTTACGTGTTAAGGGAAAGCTAAGGAAAGGGACAAAAGGGAAGAGAACCTCCTAAAAATTTTTATTGCCTGGACAAAAACTCTATTATGAAATATTTTGGGATTCGCAAAACTCCGTTGCTTCTCTTGATGAGAAAATTTATTTTTAACCAGATTTCAGGAATATTAAATTGGAATAATTATTGTGCTTCTCTGTGAATGATTATTTGGTATAAAATAATGGTGAGATTATCTAACAATTATTCGCGAAGCTAATAAAATTTAAGTTCGAAAAAGAAAAGAAATTTGAAATGGCTTAAATGGAGTTCTTTTTTCTGGAAACGACTCATTTTTAAAGTCATCCTATTAAACAACAATAAAGTCATTAAATTTCCTTATTATATCATATTAAACCTTTCGTTTTTATTAATAAGCTTCTTTTCAAGTCTTTATAGACTTAGAAAAAATATTCAAGATTTGTTGGACCAGTTTCTGATGTTTAAATTCCTTTAGTTTCTAGTATCCAAAAATTAGGTACACTAATAAAGAATTAAAGGTCCAATCGGAGTTTTAATATTTCTATGATTCACTTAGTCCTGTAGTCTCTAAGGAAATAGATTTGCAGACAAATTTGTGTACTTAAAATTTTATTAAAGTCTCTTCATTAAAGGCCAATGAATTGTTTATTGTAAGAAGCATGAAATTCTTGTTGGTGTGGTAAAAATCTAAAGAATAAAAATCTAAAAATCTATAAACATCTTCCTATCTGAATCAGATCAGAATCTGAATGTTTCCCTTCTGAAATCTAAACTCCACTGAGACTTTATTTATCTTAAAGATTTTCCATCTAAAATCTGTTAGCTCTCATTTTAAGATGAGACAGAAGATCTCTTGAGATTGTATTGTGTTTAATTTGATTAAATTGCCCAGAATTTTCTTGAAAATTAATAAAGAAGAGAACACGCCCTGCGCAGACTTTCAATTGCCGCCCCAGACGTTCAATCAGCCAAGTCTAGCCGCTTAGGTTGTCCTCTTCAAGTCATTCGCATTTATGAAATTATGATGGGCCATTGTGGGCGAAGGTCTGAAGGTCGCTGGCTGGGTTTGTAGTGCAAATTATGTGATTAGCTGCGAAAATGTAATTAGAATTGACGGATTTTTCGGCCGTTGTCTGGGGAATTTCTGAGGCCTTGGTCGGCGTGATTTTAAAGTGATTAATTCGGTAAGCCTTTCACCGGCTAATAGCCGGTATCTGTAGTGTTTAATGCTATTAATTACTGCCTATTAATTTGTGCTGCCAAGGAATTCGCTGGCCATAAAGTGCAGACAAATGCTGCGGTGGGTGGGAGGTTTGCTGACGGCCTGTCGACAATTTTTAGCCTCAATTGACGGTCATTTCCATTAAAATACCAAAAGTGCGACAAACGACAGAGTATGCCAGGCATCTGCCGGGCCTTATATATGCAAATCTGTGGACATGAAGGGCGGGCGGTTTGGTTGGGGGCTGGGATGATATTTACATTGTAAGTGGAGCGACGGGAATGGCAATTGCGTGTAACGAAATGGAACATTTCCGAAAATTATTTTTAATCATTCTGTTGGCACCTAAATAAACAAATAAGCAAACCCGTTTCTGGCCAATTCAGGGATAGACTCGAATGACCCGCCCAGCCTTTAGGCCAGAGCGACAAACCGGCCACCGCGACGGACCTTGTTATTTGGCATGTGTCTAGGCCGGGGCAGTGGCGCTGCCAACCAGCCGACAACATCGACGGCAGTCTAGCAAAAATGCTAAAACAAACACATAAACAAAACCATTTGGGGCTGCTCGCAAAACACACGGACACGGTCACGACTGTGGGGCTGGGGCTGGGGCCATGGACGGTTGGGCAGCGGAAAACAAAAAATGAAAACACGAAACGGGCAAATTCGCCAACGACGGCGACCCTTCGTTTTAATTGTTTTGGTATTTTCATTTCATCCCAAAAACCCTGAGCCAGGGGGAACTGGGATTCCGATCCTGAGGGAGACACACGCACACTGGCGGCAAGAGCTTTGTCCGGGCGGGCGGCAGCGCCATTTTGATTTGTTTGTTTGTTCGCCAAACGCGCGCACCGAGATCCAATCAAGGCGCCAACCCGGCCGCCCACTTTCCACCCTTCATAAAAATCATCATTCCGAAAAAATCACGCCGCACCAAGGTTGAGAGGCTGCTTTATTAGATCCGCGACTCTCAATGGCCGGCATCTCCCTTTGCCCAAATCTAATTTAAATGAGTCGCCCTCTTGTCGCCGGCAGGGCTTAACAGCTTGTTGACCGACAAATTTGTGTGCATTTCAGAAGAGAATGAACAAAAAATCCACCCAAAAAGTTTCCACTTCACTTTCTATTCTCGCATTGTTTGTTTCGCTTTTTATGGTGTATTTTAATTTTGGTTTGTGTATCACATTTTGCTGGGCCAAGTCGGCCGCGGTGGGGGCGCTATAAAATCTTATAAAATGCAAAATATTCATAAATATTTATGAGCCGGCGGGCCTTGAATTTCGCTGACTGCGACTTAAAGTAGTTGGGTTTCAATCAGGGGCCAATTTAATCGGGGTAAACAAAGAAGCGTGCGAGGAAATTTATAGACCTATAAAATGGATATTAGAAAAGCCGTGGAATCGATTACGAGGTCATTTGATGGAGCCGGGGGACGGGGCGAACACCGGATAGCGGAAATCGGAAAGGACCCTAAGGTCTCTTGAAATTTGATAGCAGGAAGGTCAAAATTTGAAGGCCATAAAAGTTTAAGGAAAACCAAAGCGAATTTAAAGAGGAGTTTTGGCGATTTTAGGAATTTGAAGCAAATTCGGGTTGTTGATCGATTTTGTTTAAGTTTTTTTTTTTATTTTCATGTTTAATTAAATATCTCAGATATTTATATTTCTAAAATACTGCAAAAAATATAATATTTAAGAATTTTTAAAAGCTTAAAGCGGAGTCAAAAGGTGCTCCTAATCAGCTGTAGATTGGAAATTATAATCTTAGCTTTTAATCTTATTAGAAATAAGAATTCCCCATTGCATTTTGTAGTGGATTTGATCTTAAGGATGATTTTATTAATAATTCTCATTAGAGCAATGAAATTCTTTCAGACTTCAATAATTATCGAAAGCAAAGCCCGAAAACTGATTGTCAAGTATAAAATATGGGAAAAGATAATTATTTCAGAAATCTTTTGTAATACTATCTCCTTCGAATTGTGAACTGCTGGCTATATTTTTATTCTCTTGCCAAAGACTAGAATAATTTTTAAGCATTTCAAAATAAAATAATGAAGTTTCCCCAGCTCAGCGGCCTTTCCTTGAAAAAAAAACCTGCACCTAAAGAATATCTTTCTCTGATCCTTTGCCTAAGCAACCTTCTTGCTTATTTAAATCTTTTTTGCCCCAACTTCCCGCTTCTTTCGCTTGAAAAAGCCGCCCAGCTTAGGGGAGAGTCGCTCAAAACATCCTGAATGGGGCGGGTTCTTTAGTTAGTCCTACGATTATTGTGGAGCATGTGGTTGTACCTTCTGCTCTCTGTTATCACACTCCATTCCGACAGCTTCCTTATTACCCCGCACACACGGAAGTCAATGACTTTTTGTCGAGCACTCCGAGCCGAGCGGTTAGTACAAATGGCGCTTTTAGCTGCTCTTATGTCCTGCAGTTGTAGTGCTCGTTGTGGGGATAGAAGAGGCCTTGATGGTGGCGGTGGTCGTGGTTCTTGCTGCCACTTGTCGGCATTGTTGTTGTTTTAATTATGCGACTTTCGCCACTTTAGGGCCGACAAGTTGGCCAACATGCAACCATGAAGCGATTCACATTAAGTCATTTACTTTTATTACTTACACCAGCGAGACTTGGCCCGTGGCGAGCTTAAGCGAAGGCAGGCAAGTTAATTGTTTAAATTCAAGAGCAATTGGTAAGCCCGTCGTCGAGCCGTCAGCCCGTCAAGCGGACGGTCGGCCGGCCATCTCACAATTTACGGCCATAACATGTGAGCCGTGTAAATCATCGTTGGCATTTTTAAATTGGCTTTCGCGAGGCTCAACGTCCCCGGCCGACCGCTTCCCCCCCACCCTCTAGGATAGTGTGTCAATATCTATAAAGAGAGGGTGGAAATGTGGGCGGGTGGGGCAGGAATGCGGTCCTTCAGGTCGTAAGACTTTAAGCAAACATGGAAGGGGATTTTCTGCAGCTTGGCAGCTTGGGAATTCCAGGCTCTTGTCTACGCGTGTATGCAAATGTGTGTGTGTGGGCAAAGATGCGCGGATGCTTGTGGAAATTTAACAAAAACTGAGTCAATTTTCACAACACCAAACTGACGGCGACAATACAAACACCAGCAAGAAGCCACGGCCACGGCAGCTGAGTTTTTCGATATTGAAGCCGGCGAAGCGAGCGGATACAAATCCCTGGGTGGAATATTTTCAAGTAAAATTCATTTAAAATAAAACTCAATCAACTGTCGGTTGGCCAGAACTTTTCATGTTGCATTTATGTTCACCGATAAGTTTCCTTCACCCAAACATCCCAACGCAATTGCTGTTGATTGTGTGCAACGCTCGAATTATGCGATGCGGCGACAGCAAAAACTTTTTGTTGTTCTACAAACCGGCGGAGGGCGTGGTCGTCCTAAGTTTCGACTCAATTCCTGCCAAGGCCCTGGCTCCACCCACGTAGCCCAACGTCCACCTCGCCGGCCGCGCTGAGTTGTCTAATACATTGATTGATGAGCTTGTCATGAACTTCTGACATTGATAGTTATAAATTATTATTATTTCGATGTCGAGCACAAATAAATGAACACTATGTACTCCACGGAATCGTGCTTTCGCATCGTTGCTCAGGCATTTTTGCTGTTGGGACCTTCGGAGTATTTGACACTTAATTGACATTTAAATAGTCGACAGAAGAAATTTTATACCGGCGAAAATACTTTAAGCAAGTTCACTGGAATTTCGGCAGCAAAGGAAATAGAATTTTCCCAAGAAGAACAAAAGGGTGAAAGACAATCAGTCAATCCAGGAAATTAAATCTTGAAATGTTTTAATTGACAGAAGAAATGGAGCTGAATTTGTTTTGGAATTTACGAAATTATATTTCTGATATGAAAAACTTTAAGTGCTTCTTTTAAGTTCTTTAAAGTTATTTTTCACCTTTTTTTGGCCCATTCTGTGGCCACCGAAATGTATCGATAGATTTGAAATTATCGTCTTATTCGCCACAGTTTATCCAATGTCCATTTGAGGGGACCATAAAAAATGCCCACAGTAAATGACCAAGCTCATTTTTCTTATTTACTTTTGCTTTTTCCACCTTGGCCACTTTTTCCCAACCTGGCTGACTTCGACTTTGCTTTGCTTTGGCTGCCTGCCTTCTTCGTCGTCTTTTGGATATTTTTGTGGGCACTTTCGCCTCGTTTGTTGTTTATCATTTTGGCATCTTCATTGCTGTCATTAAGTGCGCATTATGCTGCATGCCCACCTGCCGTTTTATAAATGTTTCAAGTCCACCCACCACCCTCCGGCCGGTTGGACTGACGGCGGCGGGCCTGCTTGTAATATTTATATAGAGAAATTTGATAAATGCTTCTTGGGGTTTTATTTAATGTGCGCCAAGTGCGTTCATTGTGCAAAATAATAAAAAAGAGGGTAGAGAGAAAAAAACAACAAACAAAAATATAAAGGAGAAGGAAACCAAAGAAACTTCTAAGAAATTCCCACAAAGTAAGCCTTTTGGGTATTTTGAGAGAAAAGCAAAGAAAACGAGTGGAGCGGGCAGTGTGGCGTCGATTTTCTAAGTGATTTAAATGTGCCAAAGGCTCTGGGCATTTGGGGTTGAATTATTGGAAAAGTTTTAAGGTGATTTCGGCGCCCAAAGACAGCCAAACATAAGATTTATATGGAGGAATTAAGGGCCTTCGCCTGACGTCATTGACCTTGCCCTGGGACAGCGACCAAAAATACATCCGTATGACAAATGAAATTAGCATTATTCACAACTTTCAACAGCTATGAATACGCAATGACCCACGGCCCACGTTTCCTGGGCCCTGACCTCGGCAGACAAGTTGGCGGTGGCCAAAGGCGCCACATTGGCCTCACCCCGCTCGCCAAACTCATATACATCAATATATTAATTTCCATGCGTCACGCCAGTCCGGCTGATGGGACCCCCGACGATGATGTATATGTGCCAATGATGATGATGATGATGCCGGTGGCTTGTGGGCCCCGGCAGTGAGCTGCTGGGAATGCCCAAGGGTCGCAATCGCTTTATCAGCCGAAAGTTTTGGCCGTCAGGCCGCTCGAGGACTCCCCTTTGCCGCTTAATACATGCGCATAAAATAATTTCCCGCAAATTTTGTGCATATTCATCATAATTCGTGGCCGGTCGGCCAGCGAGCCAGCCAAGTGGGCAAATATTAATATCAATTTTTTGTTTTTTCCTCCTTGAAGTGGGCCGGATCCATCGTCAATTGGGCTTGTGTCTGTTTTTTGTGGGTTTTATATTTTTGTATTTAATTTAATTTTGGTTGACTGCGATGAGTTCTCATTTTTCCGGGATTTTTTTTTTGGGTTTTCAATGAGTTTGGTTTGCGTGGTTTCGGCTTTCAACTCGAGAGGCTTTTGGGCTGAATGGATTCTATTTATTGAGCACTTTTAAAAGGCATAAAAGGATTGGGGCTCAAAGGCCTGAAAGAATTATCCTATGAAGCCTTTCTAAGTAAAACTCTTAAGAGTTTTTTCTGCATACAAGCCCAGTTACCTTTCTTCCAAAGGTGTTTCATTAAAGTCAACGTCTCTTTTTAGAAGGATAACAATCAAAGCCACTGTCCCCTCAATTATTCCTTTAGCGGTTTTGCTTTAGCAATTCAAAGGCTCCGCCTTGTTGGCCATTCAGCAGCAGAAGGTGTTGTGCAAATTGTTGGCTTGCCGCTGAAGACGCCCGCGGCAACAATGAACGCAAACAAGATGAAATGCAAACCAAAAGGAGTCTCTACGCCATTGAGAGCTCACCGCCACCCGGTTAAGAAATACAAACTCGCTCACATGTGTCACGCGCCAGAAAACATTGCGGAACTGGGCAAATAATGACCCCCAGCTATCGGGGCGTACACACCACTGTGGCCATGCTCGCAATAATTATTTTAAATTGCTGGCTAAGAGAAACAAAACAACAAGGAAAATCATTTGCACAGCAGCCGTGGCCATTTTGGGCTCACGCGCTCACTAAATTCCTAGAGCGCTGAAATGTATGCTACGATTGTCTAGCCGCCAGACAAGAGAAACGGCCACTGGGAGGCAGACGCATTAGTACTTGAAGGAGGGCACTGCTAACTGACTTGGAAAATAACAACAGCGCGAATAAGAGTAGAAATGAGGGCCTGCCACTTCCTGGGGCGACGCCTGGGCCAGAACGACGACGACTTAATGAAAAATAAAGCAGAAATATGAAAGGAGCCTCATCAACAATAAAGACGCCGGCACTGCCGCCTCCTGGGCACCAGGTGTGGCCGTGCCTCTGATGATGTACTCAAAAGTGTGGAACTAATACGCCCACACACACACACACTCGTGGCTCGCGTTTATCGCCCGAGCTAAGTTGACTTTATAAATTTAGCTTCACTTTTAGACAAATGGCTTTTTTCTGAAGTAGTTGGGTGGGAATGGAAGGAATTAAGTGCGCTCACGCACGAATTTTTAAAATCAATTACGTTTGGCAAGTGCAAGGCCAATCGAATGATTCAATCAATCAAATGGGAAGTTCTCCCGCCCACAAATATTGAATACCATCAATAATAATAATTTTCATAAATATGATAAGACATAAATCACACGAAAGTCTACCGAAAAGGCGACAGCCAGCCAGCAGCCTCCAAAGTGCCATCCATCCTAGCCATTTGGCCATGCCAGGCACGCTCCTGGTCGGCCACCCGGCCAACCAACCACCCCGAGCCGCTCGAACTGCCTAAGTAGCCAGCGCCGGGGCGGTGGGGCTGGTGGGACGTCACGCGGAGCTGTCATGGCATAATAAAAATAAAAATCTAATTAGTATGCCGTTGACAGTTTAATCGTGATTACGCTGGCAAAAATGTGAGCGGCGTCAACATGCCAACAGTTGACTGTTTTATATTTTTTGGTCTGGTCGCCATTTTTTTGGATTTTTTGTTTTATGTTGTGCTTGGCATTTCCGGCAGTCGCCGGTCTTCCTGCCGACTTCGTGCCCCGGCGTGCGTGCCACAAGTGGATGCATGTGGGCGCGAATGCGTGTGTGTGTGTGGGTGTTGGTTGGTGGATGTGTCAAAAGTTTAGCGTTGGAAAATCAAGGCCTGACACGACCGCCGGGTGGGACAATTGGGCGAAAAGGGCTAAGCAAAAAAATCAAAAAATAATAACCAACAGACGATGGCGACGATACAGCCAAATCGGCGAGGGTTGACTCTCAATATCTCAAGGTCTGGTAATTTTAAAGAGTCCTCTTTGGCTTGCTTTCCAGCAACTAATCAACCCACCCTCGGCAATCTGTGCATGTGTGAGTGTGGCAGACTTATGGCCATTGAAATGCGTGTCTAGCGAGGGGATACGTGCGACGTGATTGAAATTTCTGAACGTTCCCCTTTTGTTTGGGGCCAGTTGCAGCCGTTTGGGGGGTTTGATGAGGGCGGCGGCTGTCTGGCCAAAATATGACTAACTTGTCGCACGTCAGTTGGCCACATGCCAGTCAAAATTCGAAGAGCCGGCAGGGCCTGTTTAGTTTTTAGAAAAGCCCGACGCCGGATGCGGAAGTCTCTTTGATGAATTGCCAGCAAAAATAGACAAAGGACCCTCAAAGGCGACGCGTAAAACACTTTCAAGTTCAGCTTTTACAGGCGCAACGGAGGCGCCGCTTCTAGTCACTTGGCTCTTCTTTTTTATTGGCCAGCCGTTTTTAATATAAAATGTCAAAAGAAGACATAAAGCAGGATTTTTTGTGTCAGTCGTCCTATTCGGACCTTTCGTTCTCGTTCTTTCTTTTTTTTTCTGAGTGGCTCTCGGATAAAAAGCGAATTTTTACAACTTTATAATGCGCGTCGGGCTGTCTGTCGTAAAAGAAGAACGCAAAATATGAAATGAAATTAAAGCTGCCGGAAATGCAGACAAAGCGACAAGTCATTGCAGCGGCTATTCTGCCTCAAGCGTCAGACGACGAGAGCCACCTCCCCGCCGGCCCAAAAACAACCAAACGAAGCAAAGAATGGAAAAGAAATTGATGTCATGTTGCAGGGCCCAAGGACCCCAGGGGGGGAGGGAATAACTGCACGTGGCATCAAATTTCAATGAGCCAAATGCTGCAGATATTAAAAAAATAAAAAAAAAACGGTGATAAAAATAAAAGAAATCCCAGAGAATGGAAACCAACGGCATGCATAATAAAGGCTAATAGTCCGATTTTCTATTTCAAATTCCGTGCTCAGCCAAAGAGCCCTTCCGGACTTGAGAAGAAAGCGAGCAGAGAAATAAGCAAGATTTACATTGCAGGAAACTCTCTTCAAGAATTTCTCAAGTTGCTTAAAGAAATGTTTTAAAATCAGCTAAAGCCAACGAAATTTAAAGCTAAAAATTAGAAAAGTTTCAGTTTGGAAAGGCAAGCGAATTGAAATCAGAAGTCGCCTGAGAGGCCCCGGAGTTGTTGGACAAGGAGAAGCAAATCTAGCCCTGTTCGTCCGTCTATCTCTCTGTCTATTCTTCCGTATAAATAAAAGAATCCCATACGCTATTAAAGGCAGTGAAATTTGGAATTTTGACTCTTTATATCCATGAATATAAAGATTGTCTTCTTCAAAGAGAATTGTATACGATTGTTAAAATCAAGATGCTGTCCAATTTTTTATAAAGCGGGGATACTAAACTTCCCGACTGCAACTACAAATAGTTGGATTTTTGCAAATTAAGAAGAAAAGCAAAAAGTTTGTTCAAGAATTTGGAATTTTAAAATTAAAAGCTGGCAGACAAGAATTGGAAACGTTATTATTCTAAAATTTTAATGGAATACGCATTTTAATTTCTTTTAAAAGCGTTTTGAAATAAAAATTTGATTTCAAGAGCTCTTAAGAGCAATAAAGTCAAAGAAAAGGGCTCCTTAAAAATCCAGAGAATTCGGCTAAAAAATTATACATGTTTTTTTACAGTTTCAGGGACATTGTTATTGAAAACCCAAATCTACTTATTTCCAACTGGCATTATTCAAATCCTTAAATAGAAAACTCGCTAGGAATCGTCCCACAAATCTTCATATTGAATAAATTAATTCTCTGGGTTATTACAGAAGGAATTATATATTTTTCTTATGAGAAGAAAAGCAAAATTAACTTCATTTCGAAATCGGAAACCGTTTCCATTAATTCCCCAAAAATATACCGACTGCAGTGGGTGATTTTCTCCATTTGTTACGCCGAGTTAACATTTTGTGGTCTCTGGTAATTTTTAAGTTGCCTTTTCTGTGCTGCCTGGCAGTTTTGTTTATTTTTATTATTGCGGTTTTTCGATTTGTAGGGCCGGCAGCTTCAGCCCCTCTTTTTTGGGGAGGCGTGCGTATTTATTATTATTTTGACCACAATATAATTGCACCGCAAAAAATGGCCAACTGGCTGGATGGCCCATTGGTTCCTTGCAGAAGTTATGAGTTTTTTTTCGGGGGGAGGTTATATTGAAATTAAATTTTGTATGGGAAATTTGCTGCATTTGTGAAAACAAATTGCGATTAATTAATATTGCA